>CAWUCF010000032.1:0-17384 GCA_963920575.1 Narthecium ossifragum | reverse complement strand
GTAGCATTTAATTGTTGGGTTCAGAAAACAATGCATTGCAGGATAGCAGCATCTCAACCCACCCCACCCCACTTCGGCATTTGGTTCACCGATAATTTAACATGCATTGCAGGATAGCAGCATCTCAACCCACCCCACTTCGGCATTTGGTTCACCGATAATTTAACATGAGAAGAAAATTTTGAAATTATGATATCGACATAAGTTTTTATTTAAGTTTTACTGCTTGGTTGGTTGTAGTTTTAATACTAGATGTTGGTTGGAGAGGTTGACAATTTATATATATATATATATATATATATATATATAGTTTTATGATGATATGAGATTCGAGAAGAACATAAAGATAAATTATTTATATAAGATAAATTATTTGTATATGAGAATATGAGATTGCAGGATAGCAGCATCTCAAGTTCTCAACCCACCCCACATCGGCATTTGGTTCACCGATACTTTAATCTGCGAAGAAAATTTTGAAATTATGATATTTACATAAGTTTTTATTTAAGTTGTAGTGCTTGGTTTGTTGTAGTTTTAATTGTTGGATGACAACTCTAACTCTATCTCATTCTACCTTGAATTTGATTTAGTTTTATCTTAATGTTAGATAGATTCTTAAATTGTTTGGATGTTAGTCTTGGATAGACTCAAATTAATTGAGTTTATTTTTTTTTTAAATTTGAATAAATGTATATAGTCCTTATATTGTCTAGGTTCAGAATGATTGATATATTTGATTTGTTGTAATCCTTTTATCATTCTACTGGTATAAATAAATAAAACATGAGACATGGTTTAATGTGTGTCAGTTTCCCAGATCCTTCTTTCTTCTCGAAACTCTATTGCACATGGAATTCTTCAAGTGGTATCAAGAGCCAAGTTTCTTCGATAATCGTGACGACGATGTGTTGTTCGTTGGAAGGCGAAGATTCAAGCTTCTTCGAAAATTGTGATGACGACGAAGTGCTGTTTGAAGACGAAGATCTAGGTTTCTTCGACTTTCGTGGCGACGAAGAACGGAGTACTGTTCGTTTGAAGACGAAGGCCGATGTTTCTTTGATGAGCGCGAAAACAGTGTGCTGCTATTGAGAAGACGGAGATCAGGTTTCTACGACGGTCGTGAAGACGGAGTACTACTCATGAGAAGTCGAGTATCGGACTGCTTCGGCGATTGTGAAGGTGGATTGCTGCTAGTGAGAAGACGAAGGATAAAGTGCTACTCGTGAAGAAGTCGAAGTGTTGCTCTTTTGATTATTGGGAAGACGGAGATGGCCGAGAATGGTAGTTTGTAGCTTCGGCTCGAAAAGTTCAATACTACAAATTATGTTTATTGGAAGTCATGCATGATTTGCAAGGATAAGATCTTTGGGAGACGGTGAACGGCAATAACACCAGGACACAAGAGGATACGGGGGAGTCGCTACGAAAGTGGAAGATCCGTACTAGCAAAGCCCTGTATGTACTGAAGACATATGTTCAGAAGGAACAGATAGAGCATATTAGAGACGCGAAGACTCCAAATGAAGCTTGGACGATATTCGTTACTATGTTCTCCGAGACGAATGATGCTCGGTTATAGTTTATTGAGAATCCAAAATTACTAACGCACGGATGCGTAGATTGATTATTCGTGGGATAAGCCAGAATACATGGATTCATTACAAGCATTAGTGGGTGGTCTAAATTTTCAACCGGAATAAGGGTGGAATAACCCCTTTATTCCATAATTTATCCCAAAACACATTAGATTAGAAAGAGTAATAGGGTGGGATAAGATCCTCAACTTAGGTTTACTAACTCACCAAGTTATCCTCACTTTTGGAATTGGGGTTAAGCTGAGAATTGAGAATTTTATTAAATAATTAATTAAAATTTGATTTTATCTTTACATAAATATGAGTACAATTTTTTTAATATATATTATATTTATATATAATATGAATAAATATTATATTAAATATTAATATTATATTCTTTTATGTAATTTAATATGTATTATATGTGCAAGAATTAAGTCTATGTTCAATTTTATTAACAGGATGGAGGAGTAATCCCCTTCGATTCTTGCACTTATGGAGCATTAATTAATGCTTGTATTCATGAAGGATTAAGTTTATGTTCAATTTTATTAACACTTTGAAACTATTGTTCAGTTTCTAAAGTTACAGTTTCAGTGTCAGACTTATCAGACTGGTTTTGGTCTGTTGTTTCATTAAGAACTTGTAATTTAGCTTGAGCAAATTGCTTGCTAAGAGATTCTATGACTTCGTCAGTTAAATCTTTTCCTAATTTGAAATTCGAAATTAACGCATTTAGCTTAATAGAAGGTTTAGTATGTATTTTAACTGCTTTATCTTTGGTCAAATAGGAGTTTGGAATAATTTCTCCAAGCTTAATAACTAGTTTGTCAATTGTTTTATCAATACGAGTCAATTGTTGACCTAGAACTTGAGAATAAACGTTAGCATAATTATTTTGTTTAAATATTTTATTAAGCTCTTTAATCGTTTCATTTATGGTTTCGACAGGTTTAATAAAAGCAGTAGCTTCAAGATTAGAGGTAGAAATTCCCTCTAATTTAAGGGGTTCAGTAGGGGGTACAAAGATCTCTTTTGCACACCTTCTACTGTTTTCCAATTCTTAAAATGTTCTTCTATAACATTTATTCTGGCAGTAGGATTATTTTCCTCAGTAACTTCTCCAGAATTATGATCTTCAGCTATTTGATCAATGATTTCATTAATCTCAGATTCTTTTTCGCTTGCATAGTAATTAGAAAACCAAGGAACAAAAAACTGAATATGGTTTTTAGCTTCTAATTCACTGTAATATAATTCTTTATAAGTCTTTCTCCGTTCCTCATTAAAGGTTGAGAAAAACCAATCGCGAAATTGTTTGTTGTATAACTCTTGAAATTCCTTATTAAGGTATTTCCTGAGAGGACTATGAGGTCGATAATCCATTTACAACTGAAAACTTATTTCGGAATCTGATTTAGATTCCTTCTCATAAATTCCATGAGGAATTTGAGTTTCCGACATTCTTATGGCCTGTACAGGAGTTCCATTTCTAGAGACCGATTTTCTAGAAGAAGTAGTAACATCGGTAAACTTAATAGTCTGATTAGGATCAAAGGTTATGGTTACTTCACCATCATCAGTTTAAGAAATCTGATCAATTTGTTGATTAATAATTGGTCTCGGAGGAACAGCGTTAGGAATTAACCAGTTATCTGAAAAATTAACTTTCTGTCCATTTAATCTGTCTATTCGTAGCAATATGTGAAGACAGTAAATTAGTTTCAATTAAAACTGTTTTTTCCGGAGGTGTAAATTGTTTGGCTCTAGGGGCTAGAGTACTAAGAACCTTAAAGTGAATCCTATAAACAATAGCTATGGTCTCAGATTGAGGTAGGAATTCATAACCATGAGTCCTAATGTTAAGACTTATAGCTTCAAATATATTAGGATCAGTCAGAGACAAACTCAAGTTCGGGTAAACATTAAAATAAACAGGTCCATGACTGAGACTTGTTTCCATTATTCCCATTAGGGATTGAGGCCAATTTAAACAACGCGCATCTCTCAGACAAGAAAGAAGAGAGGCATTTAAGCCTTGCAAAGTCAATGGTTTATATGCCACCTGAATTAATCCTATATGAATATAATTATATTTTTCCATATATGATTCTAAGTCCTCATCAGAGAGAAGCTTAAGGGTTTGATCTTCTTGATCAATAGTTATTGTCTTTTCGACAGTTTTAATTGCTATTATAGATTTTAGATCTAGAAAGCCAATTTTGTAAATTTCCCTATTAGGAACATCAGGGATTGTCCAGTTGTTTAGGGCTTCTAATTCTGAAGGAAATTCTGCCAATTGGGCATTTTTAAGTTTCTTATCTTTTCTAGAATTAATTTTTCGGATAGCAGTCGAAGCCATGGTTCTTCGAGGTACGCAGACTTAATCAAAGAAAGATGAAACGGGAAGAAGAAGGGTTACATGTCTCTAACTTACTCAAAGTTTAATCTAGAAATATTCGGGGTTTCTGCTCGTCTGCCAACGGATCACAGGACTTACCCTAAACGCCTACTCCGGCTAACGGTGCCAAACGCGGCTTGGGTGACGATCCACAGAAAACCAAGAACAAATCATAGAGTAAAATTAAAGAAAGTAAGCATATATGTAACAATTCTTCTACCAGTTACATCTATTTGATTAAATCTACACACAACTCGACACTACTCACACATGGCTCTGATACCAGGAAGGCGGAAGGTAGAAAAGGTAGAAATTAGAAAAGATATCCAGAGGAGACTGGCGCTCGATGCTGCCGATCCGTTTGACGAGATCGGAAGGTAGAACTGAACTATGAAAGTTCCAGCCTTTGGATATTATTTCCAAAAATTACCTCAAAATAAAAAGAAAAGAAATACTTACAAAAACTTCAAGCTATATTCCACTGGAAGTAGTACAAGAAGAAAGTTTACAAGTAGTAGATGAGAGAAGGGGTGAGTTCCAGCGTACTGAACTCTGGAGAGTTCCTCCTCTTATATAGAGGTACATGCCTTCAAGGCTAAGTAAGCATCAGTGCACTAATTGAGAGAATATTTCTCTTTACATCAAATCATGTCGGCCAATGGAGCAATAATGCTCAGAAGGGCCGGCCACTACGTGTGCTGAGTAGGCTGCAGTCGGTTGAGTGGCTGATATCCTTATCCTATCTGAGAAGAGAATCACCTTTAGCTAGCTAGTGGAGGCTCCACTGGTGGTTGGTCCACCTTTCTTTTTCCCAGGCATATCTTGGGAAATAATTTGGGTCCAGAGAGCTTCGTGGTCACCATAGGGGTCCTGAGCATCCTGCATAGGGTCATCAGAACTGATAGAAATTCTATTTGTCCCCGTGAAATGACTAGTAAACTGATTCTTTAAATAGTCATAACATTTCTTCATAATTTCATTCTCAGAAGCTTGCGGAAATTGACGTTCAAACATTTTCTGAAGCCGAATCATTGAATTCTCTCTAGGGGCTTCCTGAATTCTTTTCTCTGCAAGTATTTTCTCATTAGCCTTAATTATTTCTTGAATTTTAGAGACCTTGGTATTGGTATCCAATCCTTTCCACCATTTAATTTGGTACTGTCTAATAAGACAAGGACTGCATAGTTCATCAAGATCCACAGAAGAGAACCATTTCCATATCCATGGAATCTCTGCCTCAGCAAAGAAATAAAGAGGAAACATTTCCTCAACCACTTCTTCTTCTTTGATTAAAGAAAGAATAGGATGGGTTGATACCCATTTGTCATATAGTGCAAGAATTGGTGCTGGCAATATTTCCAAGTCAGCGCCATATTTACGCCACCAGTCATAAATCCAGGCGGGAAAGTCCTTATGAAGAACTTCAGGGCAGAGTTTTATGAACCAAGTATGCTTCAAGTTTTCATTTTCGCATAATAATGCGGTATAAAAAGCATGCTTATAGTCCCAGTAATTAAAAGTATAACTTTCCTTTTCAATTTTGAAAGGAATAGGTTTCTGAGTACTGAACCCCTATTCTTTGGGTGTCAAGATATTCTTGATAGTGCACTTACTATAAGTAGGTGGCCTTCTCTCATCAGAGTTTTTGAAAAAATGTTCAAAATAAACTTCTCTCTGAGAAAGCAGAGCTTCCATCCATTTTCTCGGATGATAAACAGATGCTGGATAATAGGAATTGTCCAAATATTTTTGGCGCAATTTCTCTGGATTATCAGAGTAACACATGTCTTCTGGCTCTATGTAAAGAATGATTTCATAAGCCGCTTTAGTAATCATTCCAAGATCAATTTCCTTGGTAGTAACTTCAGCAAAAGATTTTGCTGACACATCACTAGAAATATTTTCTTTAGTGAAAGACTCCTTAGGATTCATTTCCTGAGATTTAGAAGTATGACTTCTTTCTTGGTGTTGCCGAATCGTACACCAACTATTACCATATTCGGATCCAGCAGAATTAGAGGTATGACCTCTATCAAGATCCGAGGTATAACCTCTACCAGAAATTCCATAACCTCGACCCGAAATTCCAGCAAATCGAATTCGGCCACGACCACCACGACTCCACCGCCCCCAAAGAGGGGGCTCAGTCCGGCGCATGAGCACCCTGAAGGAATTCACGAGTAAGAAAATCGGGCAAAATATTATGCTTGCCAGGAATGAATTCAATGATAAAATTGAAAACAGCTAATTCAGTTTGCCAACGAGCAAAAATTTGTTTTGAAGTAAGATTTTTAACATCTTTCTCAATAACAGTTTTTGCAGAACTGCAATCAATACGAAGAATAAAGGGCTGATTAAGAATATCTTCTTGAAATTTATAAAGGCATTTAATAATAGAAAGCATTTCTTTTTTAATTGTAGAATAATTAAACTGAGTGGGATTCCACTTTCCAGATGTGTAGCGCACTAATTCTTCTTTATCAGAAGGGAGACATATCTGTTTAAGAATACCCCCATAGCCAATATTACTGGCGTCAGTTTCCACAATTTTTTTACACTCTGGTTTAAGCAGATGTGTACTTGGAAGATTAATAACTTTAGTCTTAATTAGCTTCACGGCATTAGTATGATCCTGAGTCCAAGGAGGTGGATTCTTTTTTAGACGATTATAAAGAATAGCTGTGTCTTGAGCCCAGTCTTTATAATAATCAGATACATAATTTAAAGCTCCAAGAAATCGTTGTAATTGATTTGTATCTGTAATAACATCAGGAAATTTAGAAGCAAATTCTATACTTTGATCAATAGGAACTATTGTCTCTTTATCGATATTATGACCCAAGAATCTAATTTCGGTTTGAAACAGCTTCATCTTTGGAGCAGATATAACTAATCCATTATGAATGGCTAAATGTCTAAATGTTTCTAAATGCTTTACATGCTGATCAATAGTATCAGAAAAGATGAGTATATCATCGATATAAGATAAAATAAAGTTAGTATAAGGAATAAAAATTTCATTCATAATGTTCTGAAATTCTGAGGGAGCATTCTTCAAACCAAATGGCATTACATTCCATTCGTAATCACCAAAAGGAACGGTAAAGGCCGTTTTATAACGATCATTTTCATTAATTTGGATTTGCCAATATCCTGATTTAAGATCAAATTTAGAAAATACTTTTGCTCGATAGATTCTATTGACCAAATCCCTTTTATTAGGGATAGGGTAACGAATCCATTTAAGCACCTTATTAAGGGGCTTGTAATTAATGACTAGTTGAGGAACACCTCGTTCCCTCTCAGCAGCGTTATTCACATAGAATGCTGTGCAACTCCATGGAGAGTAGGATTTGCGAATTAGTTTCTTCTCTATTAGAGAAGCAATCTCTTTTTTACATAAATCAAGATATTCTTGATTCATTTGGCAAGGTCGTGCCCGAGTCGGAATATTCCGCTCGTCGAAAGAGTCTTCATAGGGTAATTCCACAATATGTTTCTTTCTGTCCCAAAAAGCGTTAGGAACAGTGCCGCAAACTGATTGTTGAAATTGTTTGTCAATTTGCTCTATTAGATCCTTGGTAGCGGACTTTTGCAATTGTTGTTCTATGTGAACATAAGAAATTTCTTCTTTCAGAAAATTTATCTGGTTCTCCTTAAGCAGAATACCTTTATATTTGTGACACAAATATCAATGCATCTACACATTGAAAATTATAATAAAAAATATAAATAAAAATCTCAATACTCATAAAATTAAAATATAAACAAAAAATTAAACTATATCTATCCATATTCCACCTTCTATATTCAAACGTTTTTTCCTGTTGCAAGTAATGATTACGTTTATCCTCATTTTTCCTATCTCAAAATTTCCTTAATTCAAAATAGACTATGCCCTGCCACGATGCCTTAGATTAGTTATACACGGGATAAGATTTTAAAGAAACATTTAATTGTCGGGTTCAAAAAACAATGCATTGCAGGATAGCAGCGTCTCAACCCACCCCACTTCGGCATTTGGTTCACCAATAATTTAACATGCGAAGAAAATTTTGAAATTATGATATTAACATAAGTTTTTATTTGGTGGAATGTTTTGGAATGGAGTGTGGGAATGGACTGTTCTAGAATGGAATGTGATTTCTGTGGAATGGAATGGTCTGTCACTTTTGTTGTTTGCTTGGTGCTGGAATGAAAACTGAATCATGTGGAATCTGACACTTTTTATTGTTTGCTTGGTACTGAAATGGAAGCAGAATCCAATGACTTTTTCAGTTTTTGTGTTTGTTTTGTGATAGAATAGTGGATATGGTTACCCCAGAATGCTTGTGGTGAGAATACCAATATGTTTTCCGATTTTGATACATATTACACTTTTTATGGAATTAATAATATTAAATAATTGTGATATTTTGATATCTATATTGATGAAAATATAATAGCATATCTCTTTCACTTTGGAATTTCTTTGTTTTTTTTTAATTTTTTTGTTTTTGCAATCATATTCGATGTTGGAGAAGGAATTTTAGTAGCCTACCTATTTTTTTTTATTGGATGATGGTAATCAATTTTATTGACGGAAAACTTATGTTCTGAATACGTTAGATGATGGTAATCAAATTTATAACACCCTTGTACATCGAGTATTCAAACTTATACAATAAAAAAAAACTTTACAAACACCCCCTTTACAAAATTTGAACATGAGAAATTATATATTCCACACCTAAGTTTACAAAATTCATAATATGCCAATTTTACAAACATTATTGAACAACAATTTACAACCTCCAATGTACAACAAACTCATGTACAAATCCCAATTAATAAACTCACATGTACAACAATAGCATCCAACAAAGTGATAAGAAATATGCTAACAAAGCAGCTAACAAATTTGCAATCTGCCATAAAATTATAAGAATCTAACTTGGATCTCAATGCTCGCATCCGTAGTCAGCTTGATTGTAGAAACATGACTCAGATTTGAAATCTGTGAAGACCATCCAATTCGAAAGCAAACCATACAAAAGCCATCAATCCAAATTATAGCATCCAATAACTTGCACAAATCTCCCAGTGATAGCAACCAACAATTCCTAACAGTTCCAACAATTCAAGACCATTAATTCAGATTCACATCATAGCAATAGCATCATCATCCCCACCATTCTAAAAAAATAAACATCATTTGAGTTGAATTCAACCAAACAATCGAAGCATCAAACCAATGAATGAGCACCATCTCCAAACACCTCCAACACATAGTCGGCAAGCATGCCTCCTCTTTCGGCTGTCTTCTCTGTCTAATCCTTCCATCAACCTGAATCAATAACAAGCAATGCAATCCAAAGTTCTCACACTCAAAAATACCATCCATTCATAAGTTCATTAACAACCAAATCCTAATAATTTGAATGATAAGAAAATCACACTTTTCTATAAGCTTCAAGTTTTTGGGATAGTTTGTGTTTAATAGTGTGTGTTTAACAACAACCAAATTCAGCAAAATTGCTTGTGATATTAACTTTACACAGTTTCTGCATTTAAAGGATGTTCTGTTCTGATCAAAATAGTCACCAACACAAGCAAGACACAATCCATTCGGAAACTAAACATCCTTGTCACACCCCGACCCGCGAAAGCCCAACTGGGCCGGGGGGCGCGAACCGAACCTAACCAACTGCGGAAATTTTAGCGAGGGTTCCCTCTAATCTACTGGTTTCTCTAAGCAATTCTCAAGCACCCTCATTAAAGCAATAAAACAGAAACCTCAAAGACATAATTAAAAACCAGAATGATACAATCTCAAAATCCTCGAAAAGGGGAAATTTAAATACATACATTCACACTCTCTCTCGTTGGAGGCTAACTATAACAAAGGGTAAGCTGGTGATCACCGCTCCTCAAACACCGCCAGATGCCTCCGCGCCGCCAAACACATGCCCGGTAGGGGCCACAGAAGAGGAGTTAACGCCTGCACCTGTAAAACGCAGCTCAGGTAGGAATGAACAACTAAACTCAGCAGGGAAACTACACTATGACTCACACAAGGAAGAGGGAACACAACAATGTCGCCTCAAGTAAAGGCTTGGTGTACACAGGGGCTCCATAACCCCACCGCATGTCCCTGAGGGGCCTCAGTCATGGTCTTCCAGCTGAGCTGGTCACATACTGGGTCACCCTCAGTGAGGCAGGAAACCAACAGTGCCATCTCACGAGCAGGAAACCGGCACTAATAGGTGGGAACCGACACCGCTGAGTAAGCACACCATCTACTCAAGAGACAAAGAAACCGGACACCGACTACACCTCAGCACTCGGGTCGAGGCCGATACGACCTCTAAAACCTCGATCAACATGTGTTGAAGTCATCTAGGCCTATTATCAAATTCAACTGAACACAACCATCCAAACCTGGACCAAGCTACCCAACCCCGGTCCTAAGGCTAAATCCGAGCTTGCAAGCCCTCGGGTCGGCGACACTACAGATCGCATACGCCCTAACCTTATGTAGCTAATGCACAATCATATGCATGCTATGAACACACGCAGGAAAACAAGTAAGCATGCAACACATGTGATGATATAAAGCAGAGTCTGGGCTCGGCGCTCTACTGGCCCGGGGTTGTGAACAGGTAAGTAAGCCAAGGAACTGCTGCAGTGGTAATACCACCAACTGCCAGCCAGCTCATAGAAGGAAAACCAGCAACGTGAAGCAACCCCGACAAACACGGCTATCAATACAACATAATTATGCCCTCGGCGCACGCCAGCATGCGAGGCTAAGGAAAGCAGTAGGGCAACCAGCCCGTTTATTCTACACATCCCGGGAGTCATCACTCCCCCGGTTCACCACTACCCCTCAATATGGGGCTAATTAATCATATGTACAAGGTATAAAGCGGTAAAGAAAACCCGTACATGCAAAGCCCCGCGGGCAAGAACCAACGAAAACACCTTCCTGTTACTAAGATGATCGATCATTTCCATGAAATGATCGATCTTCTTAGTGAACCAGAAGTTCCATCCCGGTCAAGCCGAAAAGGATCAATCATCCCTCCAGGATGATCGATCAGTTTCGTGACCTGGGACCCCGTCCATGCCTGTCAAGCAAAAGATCAATTTTCTCCACCAGAAGATCGATCATGCACGGGCCAGGCATGACGCTCCAAGGATGAAGAATGATCGATCTCTATGGGTTCTCCAGCTACCTTGGCCGAAGAAAGAAGGAAAGTACCGTCACAAAACTCTACCAAACCCCGCAAAACTCTGGGATATTGTAGTATGAAGGACCACGAGTCCAAAACCGATACTTGCACTGAAACCCAAGATACATACAAGTAGATCTACTCAAAGAAAACACATGCAACCCAAAACTCTCAGAAAACCGGAACAACAAGTAGGTAGGATCCCTACCTAGACTAGAGCAGCTTCAATCCGCGCTGCTGAGCCTAGGATCGTCCTCAATCTCCTCCAAAATCTCGCCATATCTGAGCTCAAGAACGGTGGATTTCAAAAGGAGAAAAGAGAAGGGGATTGTGTCCGTTTTATAGACGGACAAACCGCCTTATGAATGAATGATCGATCCTTCATGACGATGCACTTTAACTTCCAGGCACTAAATGATCGATCTTCTAGTAAGGAATGATCGATCATTTTTGTGCAGAAAGCTAGACTTGGGCTAGAACACAAGCCCAAGCCCGGATCTTTCGATCCCAGGTACACCTAACCGTTCTAAACAACCATTAACACAAACACGGTCAGTGTGTGTGCACACGCGGGTGTGAAATAAACAGACAATGCACAATTTATCAAATTGCCCTTGCGTTCCACGGAACAAAGCGAACTACCGGATCACGCGCTCGACGCGAAACAAGCAAACGAGCCATGGCCCCGACCTAGGCGGTCGACCCAGGAGTAGAGGGACAGGTCCTCACAATCCTGATCTCAAAACAGGGAACTCCTAATTTTGCAGCTAAAAAGGAGGAAAGATCACAATTCTAGATGCATGGCAGACAATTATCCACACAATCTAGTATAGAAAAAAGTAATCAAAAGGAGAAACTTTTGTGTCATAAATTCGTATATATATATAGATATATTTCTTACCACATGAACATGCCCAACAATAGAAGGAGAACACAGATCCTTATCCTCATCATCTCTGCTAGATCCTCATAAAAATCTAGTTTTTTTCTCAAACCAAACCAACCAACAAATCAATCAATGGCGGATAGCATGGAGGAGGAGGAGATCAAACGATGGCATTCATCATCATCAAGTGGAGATGGAATTGAACTGGTTGCACTTGCGTCGGACCTCGCCGTGCTTCCCCACCTTAACTCCATACACGCTAAGCTTCTGGATGGCATGGGCGAAGTCCTCGAAGAAAGCCGTCTGGTTGGTGACGTAGAGCTGGACGAAGGGCTTGGTGCGACGGAGCTAGAGAACCAGGGGAGGAAGAAACCCTAGATCTGGTGGAGGAGGAAGAACCCATCGTGAGAGAACTCATGGCGGCGGTGAGAAAGAAGAGCAGAGAGGATATCCAGGGATCTCGACGACCGATGGAATGAGAGAAATAGGGGAGGAAAACCTTGATCTAGTGAGGAAGATCGCGAGACATGGCGATTAGGTCATCCGCTGGCTTTCGCGTGAGATCGAAGTGGCTTTCAAGGCTGGAAAAGAGAGTCACTGGAAAAGTGGGCTGGAAAGTGTTTCTGGCCATATTTACACCAGAATCATTTGGCTGGAAAAGAGGTGTTTTGAAATGGGTTTGGAATGGAATGGAGTTCATTCCAGTGAAACAAACACCCCAATAACTGGAAAGCCACTCCATTCCAGCCATTCTAGCTAGTTTTCTAGGGAAACAAACAACCCCTAAGTTTTACTGCTTGGTTGTTTGTAGTTTTAATACTAGATGTTGGCTGGAGATGTTGATTATATATATATATATATAGAGAAATTTTCAGTGGCGAACTGGTTTGATAAGTTTTACATACCGAACCATCATCCTGACCGTCCGATGGGCCAGATTGAATATAAGCCAATCACCGATCTCCATCGCCCTACCTCCCTCAGCTTCTTCCTCTAGATCTCTGCCCCGCCGACGGTCTCGCCACTACCGCCCTCTACCTCCCTCAGCTTCTACATCACCGATCTCCGGCGCCCTCTACCTCCCTCAGCTTCTCCATCACCGATCTCCATCGCCCCTCCCCCCTCGAGCCTCGAGCGCCGCGCCGCCCTCGAGCTTCCACTACCGCCCTCCAGCTTCTCCAAGCATCGCCATCGAGCGCCCTCTACCTCCCTCATCTTCTTCCTCTAGATCTCTGCCCTGTCGACGGTCTCGCCACTACCGCCCTCGAGCGCCGTCGATCTCCCCTTCTTCGCCATCACCGATCTCCATCGCCCCTCCCCCCTCGAGCCTCGAGCGCCGCGCCGCCCTCGAGCTTCCACTACCGCCCTCCAGCTTCTCCAAGCTTCGCCATCACCAGTCGCCAGATCGCCGTCCCACCAGATCTCCAGGTCGCAGCTCCTCCACAGCCGCCGCTTCTCCACCGACCATCGTCGCCCCCAGAAACCCCCGCGGCCGGCCAGACCCCGACCAGAGCTCGCTCCTCTCGCCATGGATGACCCAGAGCTCTTCAAGAGGTGAGATAGAGCAGGAATTTTAGCTAATTTTCCGTCACTTTTTTGTTCTCATCTAGATTTTAGTTCTTCATTCCTTGCTGGTCACCCATTTGTCTGATTCAGAAAAATTCTTGTCTGATTCATAAAATTTCTTTGCTTTGGATTGTTTGTTATTTGTGGCCCCTAGTGCTACCAAACCTGCAAGAACTGCGGCTGCTGACATCTGCGTTTGACAGTCAGGATATCTGTTACATAAATGGATTTTTCCAGATCGGCTGTTATCATCAGTTCGAGAAACTCTTCATTCAGGTAGGCACACAAATGTAGCCTAACATGCATTTAGAATTTATTGTTTGTTGGCACTCTATTTCTCTTGTTTACTAATCTGTTTTGAATTTGCAGAAGCCTAACCTCCTTGGACATGCAATTATTGATTTGGCCATCCTACATGAGCAACTCTCTTCATCAACAAAGGCATCTCCTCAGGCTAAGATAGTGTCATGCCACTATTCAGATGATGATAAAATGTTATGTCCAACTCACACAGAATATTACTGGGACTGCTACTGTGAATTCTAGTTGTGGTCTAGGGGTTTTGAAAGAGGGTTTAGTTATGATTGTAATCCTGGTTTGTATTGCCATCTTATTTTGGTTCATAAGCTTGCTTAAGTATGTGCCTTGATCAAGTTGGAGAATCTTATCCAATTATGAGTGCAAAATTGATGGTTTTGATGTAATAGTAGGGTTTGATACAAGAAGACAATGTTGTATTGTGTATATTTTGTGAGAACCATTCCCCATAGTGGGGCTTCATTTGTCTGATTATATATAGTGAGGCTTCATTTGCAGAACAAGATCATTTGTTGTATTGTATAAAGCCTGAGTGCTAACCAATTGGATGTCAGATCTTGAGGTTGTGGTTCATCGGATTCTATGAAGTCCTTTTGTTTTTACTTTTTTAACATGTTACTCTGTACAACATGAGTATGATTCAGGTCAAGACTTGATTAAGTTAAAGACTACTAAATAGGATTTAATCCATCCAAATTTTTTGAGAAACTTGTGGAACCAGCCATAGCACGAGTCTAGTATTATAACAGCAGGTTCTCAGTACTAGCATAACAGTGATGATCAATTCAATCAGGAAAAGTTACATGAGGTGATCAAATGATTCTGCATTTCCTTGTTGAGGAATCTTTTTGCAATCAGAACTTTCCTTGCTCATCAGCTATTACAAAACATCATTCACTGTCAATAACAGCAAACTGTCTCCTAATATACAGCAGCCCTCATTCTCAGCTAAGAACTAAAAGTAATATAAAATCAAGTTGTCTTGTAAAGCAAATCTGTCTCGTATCCAAGTAAATGCGTTTGCTCCTAAGATTGCAGTGAGTCGAGGGAGATCATGAGCTCGTTATCTCTGAGAAGCTGGCATTTACTGCGTCTTCTTCTCGTTCCAAGCAAATCTGTCTTGTATCCTTTTTTCTGCTTTCTTCTCGTTCTTCCTTTATGGGTGTCGAAGGTCCCTTTTGTCTTCCTAACTGAGAAGCTGGCAGGTTCCTTGCTGTTACTGCACTGCATAGACGAAGAGGGGTTATGGAATTGATCTGTTTCTTCACATGTCAAAATGAGATGGCTAGGTGACAATTTTTGGTTTCTAATACATAGAAAGATAAAGCTAAGGCTCAGATTGAACTTTGCTTGATAGGCTAATATGATTCATAGATTGCAAATTCAAGCAACAGTAGTAGAAGCCAAGTTCTCCTAGCGGAAAGAAGCAGCTAATAGTAATAGCAAGTTAGCAACAGTATCTAGCAACCAATGCGGGGAAAAGCTAGGGACAAGTATATTTTTGTCAAATGAATTGTCTGATGTCTTGATGTAAGTAGACCAAAATGAAAGAATCTAAATTTTAGAAGTATAATCCAAAAGTGGTGCACCCGAGTACCTACTGCATATTGTTTGGTTTTCAGGTTATATAATTCAAGAGGTAGGCAACAGTTGTAGAAGCCAAGTAGGCAACAAAATATACCAGTTCTTGTTGTTGAACTGAGAAAGCGAGTAGTTCCTTTTGCTCTCCAAGAGATCTCTGAAGATCCTTCAAAAGTAGCTAGAAACTGCAGTAGCTAGAATTTTTCTGAATCCGACAAATGGGTGACCAGCAAGGAATGAAGAAATAAAATCTAGATGAGAACAAAAAAGTGACGGAAAATTAGCTAAAATTCCTGCTCTATCTCACCTCTTGAAGAGCTCTGGGTCATCCATGGCGAGAGGAGCGTGCTCTGGTCGGGGGCTGGCCGGCCGCGGGGGTTTCTAGGGCGACGATGGTCGGTGGAGAAGCGGCGGCTGTGGAGGAGCTGTGACCTGGAGATCTGGTGGGACGGCGATCTGGCGACGGGTGATGGCGAAGCTGGAGGGCGGTAGTGGAAGCTCGAGGGCGGCGCGGCGCTCGAGGCTCGAGGGGGGAGGGGTGATGGAGATCGGTGATGGCGAAGAAGGGGAGATCGACGGCGCTCGAGGGCGGTAGTGGCAAGACCGTCGAAGGGGCAGAGATCTAGAGGAAGAAGATGAGGGAGGTAGAGGGCGCTCGATGGCGAAGCTTGGAGAAGCTGGAGGGCGGTAGTGGAAGCTCGAGGGCGGCGCGGTGCTCGAGGCTCGAGGGGGGAGGGGCGATGGAGATCGGTGATGGAGAAGCTGAGGGAGGTAGAGGACGCCGGAGATCGGTGATGGAGAAGCTGAGGGAGGTAGAGGGCGGTAGTGGCGAGACCGTCGGCGGGGCAGAGATCTAGAGTAAGAAGCTGAGGGAGGTAGGGCGATGGAGATCGGTGATTGGCTTATATTCGATCCTGACCGTCCGATGGTCAGGATGATGGTTCGGTATGTAAGACTTACCGAACCAGTTTGTCACTGAAAATTTCTCATATATATATATATTAGTAAATGCCTGTGCCTACGCCACGAATATTATAATTTACTTTGTATTAAACGGGTCGGGTCAGGAATTGACCCGTTTATTAAACGGGTTAGGTTTGGTTTATCAACCCGAACCCGTTTATTAAATGAGTCAGGTTTATCAACCCGAACCCGTTTATTAAATGGGTCAGGTTCAAGACCTCATACCAAACCTTCTTAGCGCGAGGCCCGAATCTGACCCGTTTATTAAACGGGTCAGGTTTATCAACCCGAACCTGACCCATTTATAAATGGGTTAACCCGACCCGACCCGTCTAACCCATTTATTAAACGGGTCGGGTTGGATCTGGTTCAGATTGACCCGTTTAAATCCATCTCCTCCTCTCTCTCTCTCTCTCTCTCTCTCTACATTCCTCCACCGGTCCACCTGCCTTCTCCTCCTTCCTCCTGAGCTACCTCGCAAGGGCCGCAACCCACACCTTCCCTCCTGAGCTACCTTGCAAGGGCCGCAACCCACTCCTTCCCTCCTTCTCCGGTGAAGCTGCGGCCACCCACGGCAACCCCCCTCCCCCTCTCCACTCCACCGACGCGCGGCCACCCCCGACGTCTCTCCACTCCACCGCCCCCCTCCCCCTCTCCACTCCACCAACACGCGGCACCCCCGACGTCTCTCCACTCCACCGACGCGCGGCCACCCCCGACGTCCCCCTGCAGCACCCAACTCCCGATCTGACACCCTCCATCCACCGCGACCCTCCTCCGACCGTATCCTGGCCAGATCCGGCCGCCGAGCGCCACCTCCATCCTTGGGTCAAGGCAGTCGTCGTCTCCGACAGGCTGACATTAAACGGGTAAAC
>CAWUCF010000031.1:0-14595 GCA_963920575.1 Narthecium ossifragum | reverse complement strand
ACTCAAAACTTCTTGGAACGACGACTTAATGAAGCATAGCTGTTATGCATGTCTATAATTTAATCTATGTACCTGACATAGACTTCATTTTGGATGACTGACTGTAGATACCAAAGCTGCCTGATATTGACCCAGTATTACAGAAGAATGCAGTGCTAGCATCGAATGTCATGAATCGTGTACCAATAAATGAGCTTTCAGGATGAAGCTGTGCTGTTAATTGGTAAGTGCAGGTTTCTTCTTTCTTTACCATGCCGCATGTAAGCATAGGTTGCGAAATTGTTTTGTACGTATAGGTTTGTACTTTAGACGAGTCATAATCGAACTGGGTTTGTCCTCGTAGGTTTGTTCTTGTTTTTGTAAATCAACCATTTAAATTGAGGCATCTAAATCGACCATTCGTTCTTGTTTCTATGTCATTTTTATTGGTGAAGTTGGGGCAGTCCTTGGCAAGTTCCAGATTCTGAACTTGACCATCTTTGGAATATTTTTCTCTGGGTGTATGAGATAGCTTTGAACTCACTCCTTTGCTTTCCAAGGAATTCTTGATGCCTGTCGTGGACCATAGGACAGTGTTCCCCTAGTGAGTTTAATTAGGGTTATGACGACATAGCCCCCCTGCTTGTAGATAATAACCCAGATCAAATGCTCAACTAATCACAAGTCAAAGCCTTACATAAATTTCCACATGAAAGGCAAGCAAAGATCTGCGTAGAAAAGACGGTAAAAACAGAGCATCCAAAATGTAACATAGTGGTAAGAGCATAGCAAATGCAAACACTGACTGACTGCAAGAGAGTCATTTTTTTTATTGAGGGTAAAATACTCATTAGTACACTCAATTTTAGAAATCATTTTTTTCACAAGTCTTCCCGAGGTTAATTATCGAGAGAGCAATGGAGAGTCGCCTAAGCCTTCCACGTTAAAAGTTCCCGAAGAGGTGTGTATTTTGACAAGCTATAAGATCAATTGAACGAACTAATTGGCGCCTATTCAAACTATACAACATTCAAAAAAAGAATTTCTATGAAATTGGAGCCAAAAAAAAAAAAAAATAAAGAAAGAAACCAATCCACTATAATGTTCCTACCTATCTTTAGGTTGCAGTAGCATGCATATCTCCTCTAAAATTCATCGTCAGAGTCACTGCCAGAAGTCTTGTTTTCCGACATGAACTGGGCCGGCAAGTTTGGAAACATCGCCAGAGCTCTTTTCGTCCCCGACATCATCGTTCCCTCGCCGGATCTACCGGCAGGCTTCTTCTTCTGCAAGTTCCTGGTGATGTCGACGCACGCCCGATCGACCATCACCAAGAAATCCTTCACAATGACAAAGAGCTGAAGAGGGGGAGCTTCTCTATCCTTGGAAGCGCTGGACTGGTAGTACTCGGTCGTCCTCTTCACCGTCTCCAATACTCTGGCCTGCTCCTCCCTCAATGCCATGACATCCGCACCGGCCGTTTCCACGAACCCCGTCATCTCTTCCACGAAACCACCGGCGGAGCAGGAAAGCAAGAACTCTCTGATCTCCTCTATCCTCGCCGCTAGCGAGGGACAAACCGCTACAAGGGAATCATAGTCTATGGCTGCAGCATTCTTCACGTTCGTAAACTCCGAGCTGAGCCCTCCGACAACCGGCAAGCCAAGCTTCATATACTCTCTTTCTCTCTCTTCTGTCGCTGGATCGGCCTGGCTACCGGCCCTGCTGCTACTCCGCCCCACGCTTCGGTTGCGTCCGATCACGCACCGCTTGCCCTCCGACCTCACCACCTCTTCAACCACGAAATGGAGTAGAGTCGTCTTCCCGTCCGTGCTCTTCACGTCGGACAGCTTGCGGAGGGTGGTCAGGTTGAACGCCTGCGCATTGCCTCTGGCAGTGCCGGCGTTCATCCGGTTTCCGGCCTTGAGAATAGCTTCCAACAACTTCAAGAACGTGCCGCGCGTCTTCATCTCCTTGCAGGCGAGATCAAGGGTATGCAACGACCGTTTGACGTGGACGAACTCCGGCCCGAAGTTGTACCTGAAAGCCATGGCCTCTAGTCTGGCAAAAGGGTATGGCACGGCACGTAGGATGTGGAAGAAGAACGACTCGGCGTCGCCGAGCTTGGAGGGGTTGCCGGAGAACCCCATAATCACGGCTTCCTCTTCTTTGGTCGGCGCAACCCTGCAGATCTTCTCCAGTTTGTCGGCGTCGAGACCACGGCCTTCTAGGAGGGCATTGAGCATGTCCTGCCGGCTGATGCTAAGGGACCGGAGGACAATGGCCACATTCTGGGACTTGCGTGGGTCTAGCAAGCTTGTCGGTGTCGGCGAGGCAGCCAAGCCGGAGGTTCCGGCGCCGTTGGCCGAGTGCAATTGGTTGTTGGCACCAGGCGGCGGCTTCCGGTTAGTGGCCACGTATCCGAACAAGTCTTCCATCAGCTCATCATCCACCCTATGGTAATAAGATGAGGGATTATAAGTGGTGAACGGAAAGGCATCCCAAGACTGACTATGTTTCTTTTTTACGAATTGGTGAAAGTTCATGGTTTATTTTCTTAGAACAATTGCTATGATATGAAGAAAGAGTTGCAGACCTTATTAATAATAGTAGTATCATGTGCATCTGGGGATTCTAATTTCTAAGCAATATTAATTGTGCCATAAACGTCAGAGGTGTGTCTATTATTA
The DNA here is from genome assembly GCA_963920575.1 of Narthecium ossifragum. Taxonomy (NCBI): domain Eukaryota; kingdom Viridiplantae; phylum Streptophyta; class Magnoliopsida; order Dioscoreales; family Nartheciaceae; genus Narthecium; species Narthecium ossifragum. Next base: position 11,926 of record CAWUCF010000031.1, on the reverse strand, counting down.
CCTTAAGGAGCCGTTGGTGATCCTGTCCCAAACCATTGAATGCTCGGTGTTGTTGGGCGTCACCTTGTCCCAGTGCAATGGTTTCAGCTTCGGGCCCTCTGACCTCGTGCTTGGCACCATGGCCGGCGCCGTGGGAGGCCTGGACGAAGCGGCTGAGCCACCCAATCCCGGCGGCGGAGGCAGCGGCGGCGCTTCCGTGTTCTTGCTGGTCGATGCGCTCGACTGTGGTGGTGGTGGTGGGGGCGGAGGAGGACGTGTCGGGTTTTCCTTCGACGGCGGAGGGGGCGGCGGAGGAGGTGCCGGAGGCCGAGGCGGTGACGGAGCCGGTGGTTGAGTAGGCGGCGGTGGCGTGGAATTAGTCGCGGCCGGCAACAGAAGAGGAGGAGACGGCATCGTTGACTGCAATCCTCGACGCGGCACGGCGTTGATGGAGATTCCAGAGTGGGAGGATGAGATTGAGGAGCTTCGTCGCGGCAGTCTTGTCTCCGAGACGATTCCAGAAGAAGAGCTGACGTAATTGACAGGGAGCAAAGGGAAACTTTGGGCTCCGCGGCGAACATCCTCTTCTTCGACGTCGTCGTTCTCCTCGGCGGCGTGCACCAATACCATGTTGCAATGGGGGCACCTCTTGCGGACTCCACTGTTCATGGCGTCGTAGAGCTCGAGCTTGCGCCAGTACATCACGTCGAGGCCGTTCTCGTCCAACACCAGCCCTTTGAGCTTCACATCCTCCTTGCTCCTCACGAAGCTCACCCCTCCCAGTCGGAAGCTCTTCGCCTTAACTGCCTGGTTGTTGCTGTTGCTGTTGTTCTGCTGGCCCCTTGGCTTGCGGGGCCTCGCGGTACACCAATTGTAGAAGAGGAACAGGACGAGGGTGAAGACGAAGGTGCTGGTGGCGGTGACGATGATGGTCACGTTGTCATTCTTGGCCGCCGCAGGCGGTGCCGGAGGTGGCGACGGCGATGGAGAGGGCGGAGAAGGAGGAGGAGGAGGAGGAGGAGGAGGAGGGTTGGTGAAAGCCGGAGCTGGGTTGGAAGAGAACGTGATCTGTATGTTCTGTGGAGGAGAAGCTGATTGGAGAAGCCGCCGTCTTCGTTGAGGGAAGGACGGAGGATCCGGAGCTGCGGACGACGCGATAAGAAGAAGAGAGAAACATAGTAGAATCGGTAGAGTGATCCATGGCCGTGGAGCTGAAGACATGTATGATTATGAACAAAAAGGATGAAGGTTTGAGGATGATGGGAATTCTCTCTCCAGAAAGTTTAGAGAGAGAGAGAGAGAGAGAGAGATGAGAGAGAGAGAGAGAGAGAGAGAGGTTTGGTGGTCTGAAGATGCTGCTGCTTCATTTGGTAGGGGAGAGGTAGGTAAAAGAGTCCTTTTCTGTCTCTATAGAAGCAGTCGCCGTTCACGCGTGTGACATAGTTAAGATATACAAACTTAAATACTTAATAAATAAATAAAAGAGACTAGACCTTTTCATTCTAGCTATAATAAAACACGGTATAAAGTCTTAATTTTGGGGGAAAGAAAATAAAAATTTTAACCGAGTAGTCATTTTGTATCAAGGGGTTGGTCAGCCCTCGAGGCAATTGACTACTTCCACTCTTCTTCTCTTTATTTTTTATTATTATTATTTTTTTCTGGTATCCAACGACCACACAAGAAAAGAAGTTTAATACGTGATTGAACTGAGGAAAAAATCTAGGTCGAGATTGGCGAGAGTGTTAAGTAAGGTGATATCTTTAGGAACGAACTTATCTAAAGTGTCTTGAATGAGAATACTCTCTGTCTGTAATAATGATAAAAGCTCACGCATAGATATGGCTAAGTCAACCATGATTTGGTACCAAATGACTCGAGCCTCATCACCTTGAGTAACTCTTCAGTCAATCTCCATTCCCCTTATCTTATCTATCAACCCTTCCGCCTTCATCATAGGTGTGCGTGCGTTGGGCAAACCGCTCTGCCTAGGAGACCTATTACAGTAGTTTAAAAGAGTGTTTAGATATAAATATAATCATATTTTAAAATTATTAGGCCGATTCATAAGATCAATGATAATTTCGTAAATATTGTCATAAAATCATTCTTATCTTTAGTTTTGACACAACTGAAATATTTTTTATCATAACTTTTACATCAAATATCCAAATTGGTTGATTCTTGAACCATCGGAAAGAGGATGAAAAGATGTACAACTTTCCTCTTGATGAGATTTTCAGATTCGATCGTTTAGTGTGTCAAACGGGCAGGAAAAGTGTCGAGTGGTAAAATAATAAATAATGATCGAATTTCACTTGTCCAAATGCAATATAGTCCAAAGAATGGCCAATTCTCAATTGGCTAGATATCCAACCAACCATATTTTGGCCGCTCAATTTAATAATGGTTGTCAACGTGATCTGACTATTTCGGTCATCACTTCCTTATACTATGTCCAAATGATTTGTTTTTTAGACTGTTGGAAGGGAATTTGAACATACAACTTTCATATCCAAAGTTTTTCCTAATTCTAAGGCTATCATCGGCCAAATTGTAGTAGAAGATAAGACGATTTATCTGATGGTAGTTTCGTAAATAACTAAAAATGTCGAGTAATTATGAAGGAAGTTTCAAAACAGTTCTGACGGTTTTAGAGCAGTTCTGAAGGTTCAGGGTAGTTCTAGACGGTTCCAAAGTGCTTATGACAGAAGCTTTATAAATGGCATGAAGATGAAGAAGAAAAGGGTCTACCAAAAAATCAAGAGCAAAAAACTAGTTTTTTTAACTTTATTTCCAATGTAGCTGTATTTTTCTTCATGTATCTTTCAATTCTAGTAATGAAGCCATTTCTTTCCTTTAATTTTTTACAAAACATCTTTTTTCTTAAGAGTAGTTCAAGCATAGTTCATCATCCATTTCCCTTTTCTCCTCCATTCTTGACAGCTTCGACATCTCCGTTCGAACCGAGTTCGAAGGAGACTGAGCATATCACGGTAGTTCAATTAAAGTGTTGAAATTTTTTTGTTGAAACAAGGAGCCTTCATAGTAAATTGGTACCTGTTGAGGTGGAAATTTTGCCTTAAACCGGCAATGGTCAAACTTAGTCTTAATATTAAAATTAGGGACGAGATAAGGTTCAAACTCCTTCAAACTATGTTCGAACAGAGATGTTGAAGCTTTCGGGAATGGATAAGAAAAAATATAAAATGGATGGAAAGACGGAGATTGGAGGAGAAGCTAATGTGGATGATGAACTATGTTAAAAACTACTCCTATGAGTGATAGATCTACTCCTATGAGTGATAGAATTATGCTAGAACTCCTAAGAATGAAAGATTTGTAGGACTTAGGGGGTGTTTGGTTGCAAGGAGTGGAGGTTGGAGTGGGTGAACTAGCAGCACTCATTCCACTTCAGGCTGTTTGGTTGGACGGATAACTGGAGGGAGTGGGGGGACTGCACTCCTGAAAAGACCTCCAGTTAGCCATTTGACTATGGCTAAAAAAGGGTCAGAGTCGACCGAGTAGAGTGGGGTGCGACTGAATTAATGCTCACTTACTCCCCCACTCAATCGATGTCAGTCCTGCGACTTCGAAAGCCATCGGGCTAGGGTTCTTCGCCCCCTTTTCTCCCCCGGCCTTTGAATCTTGGGTTCTCCGGTTGATTTTGGGTCCAAAGTTCCTCTCATCTCATGCCAGTGTCCTTGATCCCGCTGGAATAGACTGTGTTGTGAGCCTAAACTGTGACTTTGAGGACCACTCCAGCACCAATCAAACATCAAAAACTGACAGTTCACTTCACAGGACTTCACTTTGCAAAAGTCTGCACTCCAAAAAGTGACTCCACTCCACCTAGTCCAGAGCAACCAAACAGGCCCTTAAAATGAATAAAATCTATTACTAGAACTACTCCTAGAAAAGAGGGCTCTAATACAGGACTTAAAAGGAATAAAAAAGGCTTCATTGCAAGAATTTAAAGGGTACATGAAGATAAATCTAAAATCTAACATTACATTAATGTAAAGATGTTAGAAATTAAAAGTTGATTTGCTTTGTAGATCGGAGCCACTTTTTTCTTCATATTCTTGGTCTTTTTATAAAGCTTCTGATAGCCACCTTGAAACCACTCGAACCACCCACTGCGCTGCAACTATTGTTTTGAAAGTTGAAACAACCAGAACTGTTTCATAACTGACTGATATTTATGAAATTGCTACTAAACAACATCTTCTGTCTTCCGCTGTAATTTTTAAGCTGATAACCTTGGAATCTGTAAAAACTCTGACTATGAAAGTTGTAGCTCTTAAAATTATCTTTCCAACGGTACAAGAAAGGTCCAATTTAGACATCAGATGAAAAAGTTATGACTGAAATAATCAAATTATATTAATAGCTAATATGGTCGATTAGCCAAATATGGACAATGGGAATTTGGCCGATTGGAATTTGACCGATGACATCGGCCATTCTTTGGACGATGACATTTAAAAATTTGGTCATTATTTATTATTTTACCACTGGGCACTTTGACTGTCAGTTTGACACACTAAACGATGGAATCTGAAAATCAAACAGAAAAGTTTTAGATATTTTCGTCATCTTTTCCAATTGTTTAAGAATCACCAAATTTAGATACTTTATGTAAAAGTTATAGCCAAAATACTTCAACTATGTTTTTTTTTTATTAGTTGAGCCCAAGGGTTAGTTACAAGGATTGGGCAGAGGACTGGGAACAACCTCCCTGGCCTCATCAAAACCATTAAAGACATGACATAACGCAAGAGCTTCTCTAGCAAGCCAATCCGCGCGCGAGTTGTTTTCACGAGGAATATAAGCAACTTTGAATTCAGCAGTCCTTCGAGCTGTCCACCATATGTCTTGCACAATCTCACGGCAGCCTCCCACCAAAGGAAGAATTCCATTGATCATCTGGACCACATGGGGGGAGTCACTTTCCACAAGGGCCGTGTTGTAGTTCCGTTGGACTGCAGTGCTGACTGCAAGCTGGATGGCGTGAACCTCTCCAAGCAGAATGGAGTCGACGCGATGAGAACCCATGGTGGACCAGTTAACAAGCCCTTCTTCATCAGTGCACACTACTCCCACGCCGGCTAAGCCATGGGTGTGATCAAAGGAGGCATCAGCTTGAAGCCTGACGCCGCCATCCACCGTCGTAGATGCGCGTGGTATATGAAGCCTCGATATGCCGATGAACTCCCTTGATTGCCACCGGATCAGATGCGCCATCGCCTGGGTGCCTTGGGTTCCTTCCCCTGCAGCTAGCTTGCCTCTGTCCCTCCAAAGCCACCAAGCTCCATACGCGAGCAGTGAGCACACGCGCCTGCTCTCATCGGACTTCCTTGATTGGCACAGGCCATGAATATAGCTCTCCAAGGTGAAAGGAAGGGTGTGCGCTCTGGAACCTTAGAGCACTCTGCTCCACAGCTCTTGAGCGAAGTTGCATTGGAAGAGTGCGTGCTCTAGCGTCTCCTCCGCAGCACCACACCGGGGACAGAGATTATCAGCAGCCAGATTGAGGCTCCAGAACGAGGATTTGGTGGGGAGCTTCCCGTGCAACAGCTTCCAGAGGAACAGCTTGGGGCGCGGCCCTGCTGGTGCCTTCCAGATGCTCCGCCACAGATGAAGTTGCTCACCAGCTTGCTGCTTGCCTTCCATGAACTCGAGCATTTGGTATGCAGTCGCCGTCGTGACCTCCCCATTCTTGCTCCATGCCCAAACCGGACGGCTGGCAGCGGCAACAGAGGGAGTGATGGTAGAGAGGACCTACTCCGTCATGCTGGGGTGAAAGAAGGACATGAGCTTGTCGATGTTCCAACTTCCATCTCCGGAGAAGAGGTCATGCACCTTCAAACGGTGCAACGAGTCGTCGGCGGTCACTAGGCAGGGGTAGGAGATTAGAGGACCATCCCCCATCCACCAGTCATGCATGACATTCACGCCGCACTCAGCGCCAAGCTCCCATCTTAGGTGCTTGCGGAGGACGCCAGCCGCATGACAAGTGGAGCGCCAGAGCCCTGATATCGGTGCACGACCTTTGTGAAGAGGAAGAGCTCCTGCGAATTGGTATTTGGCCCGACAGATCATTGTCCAGACGGTATCTTGCACATCGAGGAACTTGGCTGCCCTCTTGATCCTCAAGGCGGATTGCCAACGCTTCAAGTCCTTGAGTCCAAGCCCGCCATGCATCTTGTGCTGACAAACATCATCCCAGGCCACTCTGGAGAGCGAACCTCTCTTCCCTTGCCAGAGAAACTTGCGAGCTAAGGCGGAGATCTTGTTGAGGATTGTCGTGGGTGTTGGGATGGAAGACATGACGAAGACAGGCATAGCTTGAAGCACGGATTGGACAAGGACAGCTCTCCCAGCCACCGCCTTGATCGGGGACCTCCAGGTGGTGAGCTTCCTTTGTACCGCGTCAAGGAGAAAGGAGAAGTCCTTTACCTGAATTCTGTGCGAATCCAGGGGAACGCCGAGGTATCGCCAAGGCTCAGCCTTCCTGGAGAATTGGAGGAGCTGAGACAGGATGGTTCTGCGCCGGTGGGAGGTGGAGGGGGAGAACTTCATGCTGGACTTCTCATAGTTGACCTCAAGCCCAGACAACTTTCTATACCTGCGCAGGATATTTGAGAGCTTCTTAGCTTCAACTCGCCTCACGGTGGTGACGAAGAGGCTGTCATCCGCATATAGGAGGTGGCTGATGCGCACGCCGGAACCTGGGAAGGATACGCCTTCGAGAGCCAGCAAGGGAATTCTAGTGAGCCTAGTCAGGACCTCTTCCGGAAGGATGAAGAGGTGTGCTGACAGGGGATCACCCTGCTGGAGTCCGCAAGATGCTGGAAAGAACCCGCACACCTTGCCGTTTATGAGCAGAGAGAAGCAGGTGGTTGTGATGCAAGCCATGACCTAGCTGATCCACAACTCCGGGAAACCCATGTTGGTAAGGATCATGCGAATAAAGGTCCAGCTAACAGAGTCGTAAGCGGCTCTGATGTCGACCTTGGCTGCCATTAGGGCCTCTGTTCTTGGAGCTCTCTGCAACGTGTGAAGGAGTTCATGAGCCACGCCGATATTGTCTTGTATGGATCTCCCCGCGATGTATGCGGATTGCTCGACGCTAATGATCTTTGGGAGAGCCGGCTTCATGCGATTAGCAAGGATCGTCGAGATGACCTTGTAGCATACATTGCACAGGCTAATGGGCCTGAATTCCTTGACATGACGAGGATTAGCGCACTTGGGAATGAAGGCGATGAAAGTGTTGTTCCATCCACTAGGCATTCGACCACTGGTGAAGAAGCCTTGAACAAGGGACGTGAAGTCCGGCCCAGCGATACTCCAGTGCTCAAGGAAGAACTCAGCAGATAGGCCGTCGGGGCCAGGGCATCTGTCGTTGCCCATGGCATGCAATGTCAGCAGCACTTCTTCCTCAGTGACGGCCTGTAACATGCTAGCTTTGGCCTCAGGGGAGATGACGGGTAGTGGTGGGAGGGCCGTCGTGTTGCAACCTCTGTCCTTCGCCCATAGTTTCTGGTAGTGATCCAGAAACATGGCCGCAATGTCATCCTGGCTCCTGCCAACTGTGCCATCCGCGCGCTTGAGCTCCTGGATCCTGGAGCATTGAATTCCGGGGCGGGCACCTTGGTGGAAGGAGCGCGTGTTCCTGTCACCTTCAGCTACCCAGGTCCTGCGACGATGCTGGGAGACATAAGTCTCTTGCTGAACTTCGAGAGCAAGCAGCTGACGCTCGAGTTGCCTGATCCTCTGTTCCTAGAGCAGAGGAAGGGGGCCCTGATCCTCTTGTAGATACAGACTGTGAAGATAATGCTCCAAGTGAATCTGGGAGTTGGTGATGTCGCCCTTATCGCGCCTGCTCCAAGTCTTCACCAGCTTCCGGAGTTCCTTAATGCGACCATGGAGCACATGCTGCTCCGAGCCACGACGTTTCCTCTTCCACGCCCTGGCAACTCCCAGCTTGAAGGAGGGGTGTACATTCCAGATTTGTTGAAGACGAAACGGGGATGGGCCCTGGCATTCTCTCACAGGGACCAGGTCTAGTAGGATTGGCCTGTGATCGGACCTTCAGCGAGAGAGGTTTACCACTTCTGCCTGAGGAAACCAGGCGCGCTATAGCGGAGTGACAAGAGCTCTGTCTAGCCTTTCCAATATTCTAGCCTGCCCAAATTGCTGGTTGGACCAGGTAAAGGAAGGTCCTCTGAAGCCCAGATCAATCAGCTCATCATGGGTGATGAAGGAGAGGAAGTCAGTCACGTAAGTGGAGTACCTGAATCCCGTTCTACCTCTTTTCTCCTCAGAGTTGGCCAGGACATTGAAGTCACCAATGATGAGGTGAGGCCATCCGGATATGTTGATCTTCTTCAACGTTTCCCAGAGGGCTCTACGATCTCTACCTTTGCGGGCCGCATAGACCACAGACACGAACCACTGACCAAGGCCCTCTGTGGTAATGATGCCATGAATTGCTTGGTCGGTGTAGTGCTCAAAGGAAACGCTGCCAATGGACGCTTTCCATATTGCCAGAATTCCGCCATGCCTACCTTGAGAGGGAAGTAGGAATGTGCGCAATGATGCTCCAAGCCGTTGGGAGATGAAGTCCATGTTGTCACCTACAACAACTGTTTCTAGGAGGAAGAGGAAGTCCAGCTTATGCTTCCTGAGCAAGCGACGACACGCAGTTATAGCTCTTATTGGGCCCAACCCATGACAGTTCCATGCAAGCATTCTCATTGGGAAACTCCGAGCATAAGGGGTTGCTCGACCCCTGCATCATGCTTACAGCGTTTGGCTTGGCTCTCAACTGGGTAAGGTGCTGGCTCTATGTCTTCTCTTCTCCGAGTGAAGCCTGGCGGGATGGGCCTGTCCTCCGCCACCTCCATGTCTTGCCTGGATGTGCTCATGCCTTCCTCTGGAGCATGGTGACTATCTTCCATCATGTGGTCCGGGCCTTCACCATGCAGCGCCTGCTTGAGGAGCATGAGACCGCTCTGGTGCGCTCTCTCCCTATCGTCATCACTGAGAGCAGGTGGGTCTGTGGAGTCAAACATCATGTATCCCCGCGGGACGACGAGAGGGCCGGGGCGGTTGCCTCTGTTCCTCTCACGCGCGTACCAACCAACCTCCTGCAAAGATAGCGTCGCGAGCTCATCGTCTTCAAGGTCAGCCATGGTCCTGGCAATTGGACTGAACCTGTTGGAGCTGGGTCCGCGTCTGAGATTTCCGGCGCTTGTGACTTCGGCCCATGACTTGTTGGGCCTCGCAGGCTGAGGCCCAGCGAAAAGGTTTTTAAAAGTAGTTAGGGCGACACTCGAGGGATCAGGGTTCCCTCGTGCCCTAGGGAGAGCGCCGTCATCCCCTTCCCAGATCGGCGTGCCCTCGCTGCCGCTGATGGTGTCGTCCTTTGTCGCGATCCGACCCCCGCCTACCTTAGCGCCTCCAGCCCGTACCATGTCAGAGCCGTGATGCTGCCCCGCCAGGTGTCTCGCTCCTGCGTCAGAGCTTGTCGCTGCTTTATGCTGAGCTGGCAGCTGATGTGGTGGAAACGTCCGTACCTCAGTGCTTCCAGTCTCGCCACCTCTGGGTCACTGAGCGGCCGGCGTCGGCGGCTGTGCGTTGGTTCCTCTCCGGGCCCAGCGGCGTCGATTTTGCACCATGTGCCATGCACCAGGTATTCGCTCCGCTTCAGACTCCTCCGCTCCACCTTGTTCAATGTCCATCCGATCCGCAAAGGTTTGAGCTCCCCCATGGTGGATTGGAGTTTGGCTTCCTTCCTTGGTCTGCTCCTCACCTCCTGTGTGGGTTCCTGGAGACTGCTGCCTGTGGATCTTCTTCTCCGCACACCTGTCCTCACGGTGCCCCAGGAAGCCACAGTGATCACAGAGCTGGATGTTCTCATAGATGAAAGGCTGGAGGAAGAAGTCTTGCTCGCCCCATGTGCCCTCTCGTGGCAAGTATATGCCGATACACGCTGGGATCGTGAGATCAACCTCAACGCAGACGCGTGCATATTTACAGCGGTCGATGAACTTGGTGATGATATCGATGGTTAGAGGGATCCCCGTATCCGCCACCATGTTGAAGATCGCCGTTCTATCGAAGAACTCCGGCGGCAAGTCCGGTATGCGAAGCCAGACGGGAGCCTTCGTGAACGCTGATGCCGTTGGACGAAAGCAATTGCTCCAACGAATGAGGGATAGCATCAGCCCATCCACCATCCATGGACCACCTGTGAGCACACAAAGCATGTCCTCCTCGGAGTCGAACTTGAAGGCGAAGACACCCCGGGCCATGTTCGTCACCAGAAAAGGAGCCTCGGTCTTCCACGGCCCCGCCAACCTTCGCCGGAGGAATTCTATGCCAACGCGCCCTCCGACGAATCGCCCAAACAAGGTAAAGCTCCATTTGCTTCTAAGCTTGTGAAGGAATGCCGGAGACATGGCTGTCCTGCCTAGACGGAACTTCCCAGCCCCTCTGGCTTCAATGGCCTCAACCAGGTCCGAGCCACTCATCATGTCTGAGGGGCTGAGCATCGCCGCTGTGATGCAGGTGCGTTGCTTCGTGGCCGGAGGACTCTTTGGAGCTGGGGTTGGTGGTGGATTCAGGCGCTCGATGTCCGATGGTAAGGGCTCCTTTACTCCTCCCATTGTATTTGGTGTCAGAAAATTTGAGCATGACATCAAATACTTCAACTATATTAAAACTGAAGTATTTATTGATCGATTGACAATATTTACGAAATCACCATTAATCTTGTTAATCATTCAAATGACAGTAGGAAGACCATGGTTATATTTATGACTAACAGTACCAAATGACTTGAATCTCTATCTCGGTATGGCCCAATCTCCAATGGAAGGATGTCATGCATACAGCGTCAACTTGTCGCACTAGCCTCATCCATGCAGAAGTCTTTTCCACGCCCTCGACAAGTAGTTTGAGACTCTCCGGAAAGACCACCCACTTGAGAGCTCCTTGTCGCGATCCGAAAGCAATTCAGGCGCTGGAGGCCCTAGCTCATCAGTTGCCCCAAGATTTGCCGAACTAGATGTTCCCCGTTTTGAAGGGTTGGACGACCACACTAGTTGATCAGTCTATCTGGCCGAGCAATTTTTCTCTTTTCAAGGAACTTCTAACGACAACAAGCTGCCATTAGTTACTGACGACCATGAAGGAGAGGCCCCAGATGTGGTACTAGTTCAATTGTTCCTGTGACTCCAATTCTTCCTTTCTACTAGTTCAAAAGGCCTTCTCCTACTTTTCCTTTTAATTACAAAACTGTCACGACCCTTCACCAAGCCTTCACCATAGAACCCACCAATTCCCTAACTCGCCCAGGCAAGCGTTTAGGCACCTGCGCTTACAAGCAATACGCTCTCATGACAGTTAATCCTTCACTCATGCTTCACATGCCACAATATATAGTAGCAGCTTCCAAACATGCTTTATTTGATTTCCACTACAACTCATCTCCTCCCTTCTCCCAAGAACTAGATCACACGACAAGTTATAACATTCAAGTATTGGACACATTAACTGGCACATTTTTGTATCTATCAGCATTATACCCTTCTCCTCAGAACAGGCTGTTTGGTTTAGAGGCAAGTGGAGAGTGGAAGCGAGTTATAGGCAAATCATGTCTTCCTATGAGTCACATTCTATAAAGTTGATAGCACTTTGTAGTGCTTGGTGTCCTCGAGAAGTGAAGATTAGAAATGTTGGTATGATTCACGTGACCTTATTAGTGGAGAAACAACTCCATCTTTCTAAACATGTTGAGGGAAACTCACTTTCCCATTACATTTTCAGTCATCCAAACAGTCACTTTTCATCACGTTTCCGGCCGTCCCAAATACTAAAACACGAACAAATTTCAAAAGAATAACGATACTATGCCGATGGCCACATGGATTGG
>CAWUCF010000030.1:0-15943 GCA_963920575.1 Narthecium ossifragum | reverse complement strand
TTTTCCCTCTTCCTTGCTGTTCCGTCAGGATGTATGTTAGCTTGGAATCTTGTGATGGTTCCTTCCTCTCCTTGCTACTATGGTTTGGATCCGTGAGTATTGGTGGATTTTGATTAGATCTCTTTACCTTCTCTGGGTTTCGATGGATCTCCGATGAGATCTTCTCTCCTCTTGCTGCAGTGGTCTAGTTTCTATGAATTGCGTGGATTGCTGATGAGATTCTTCCTCCCCGTCTTCTCTGGTTTGATGTGTTTTTGATGCAATTGGCTTGGCTTTCCCGTATATGCTCTGTTTTTCCTTGGGGTCTCTCCTGGTTCTTCCCCTCCTCTGTTTTGTTCCCTGCTACCTTGTTGTAGCTTCATGGCTGGTGTATGAATCGGTTGGATTTCAATGCTAAGCTATTGATTATTGCCGGATCCTGTCGGGTTAATCCTTGTGTGCTGATGCTTGGAGTTTTCAAGGCTTGATCAGATTTCTACGACTGTCGGATTTCTGATAAACTCCTTCTTTGACTTCTCTGGTTTTCATTGATCGATGGATCTCCTTCTCTTTCTTTGATTTGATCGGATTTCCCCTGTTTTCTGCGGGTTCCTCTGCCTCTGTTCTTGGTTGCCGCATGCTGTAGATTCTCCTCCAATCCCTCTCCCGATTTTCCTTTGAGTCTCATGATGCTAGCTTGGTCGGATTGCTGTGACTGTTGATTTCTGCTGGACAACTGCCGATCTCTGGGTTCTTTCGGGGTTGATTCATCCATTGTTGGATTAGTTGTTGAGCAATTGGTGCTTGATGGCCCTGCTTTTCTCGTGTAGTTTGTCAGCCTCGGGTATGTAGGCAAGGCGTTTGTTGGGTTGCTTCTGTGCTGCGGAGTATTGGGCTGAGGCTGTGGTTTGGTTGTTAGCTGTGTTTTTCTACAATGGCTAACCTCCCTGTACTGCCCTCTTCTTCCCTCCGGCTGTTCTTTTAAATCACTGTTGTAGTGCTTATGGTAGCTACTGTTAGATTAGTACCTGTTGTTCCTCCCTTACTCAACTGCTACATCTCATGTCATTTATCTAATTATTGAATTCTTATCGCATGCTTAAGCCTAGGGCCGAAGGTGTGCCCTGTGGGTTATGATTTTGGATGTATGAATGCCGTGGTTGGATTATATATTTCGCTCTGATACCAAACTGTCACACCCCGACCCAGAAAACCCATCCAGATCGAGGGAGAGCCGGAGACGGCGGCTATCGCGACCAGAGGCGACGGCGATCCACAGAGGAAAGGACTTGGCGGCGTCGACGGCGGAGAGCAAGGCGCCGGCAAGCCTGGTGACTGCATTGGAGACGGAGAGGTCGACGACGACGGTAGAGGAGACTCTGCCAAAAAAAATTTTCGCGTCCATTGATGATTTTACAGGTTTAGGTTGCTCAGCCCTGATCTGGATGGGTTTTCTGGGTCAGGGTGTGACATTCACCGCGCCCAGCTCCGCCATATCTCCGGTGAGCTTTCCCTCTCCTCTCCTCTCTTCACTTCTATGAGCATCTCGATCTCTTGATATATTCCCATTGAAGAGACATAAAATCTCTTCATTGTCTCTGTTTATTTTTGGATCATGCATCTTCACTTTGCATGATTTATTAGTGCTCCTGACCTAATAAATCCTTCCTAATTTTCTGGTGGTAATGATCTAATTTCAACTCTAGATGATAGGATCGCACGAATTAGATTTAGAGATAGGAAACAAACATGAAGATTTTTATTTCTGAACCTGCATATGATCATTTTTGTTGTATGTTATACATTTTCATTCTTTGTTGCATTCTTTCTAGCCATTGTGGATGTTTTGATATAATCCCTATTTCTTAATGTATTTATATCTAATCTTAGATGTTTCTCCTTTAAAACCTTTTCCTGTTAAATTCATGCTCCAGCCTATAAAGGATTTAAAGTAATTGAAGAAACAAAGAGTTAATAACTTAAAAAGATAAAAGAAAAGGAGAAGTGGTTGTGAAAGAAAAAAAGGAAGGAAGAAATGCTCTCATGCTCCAGCCAGCAAAGGACTTAAAAGTAATTGAAGAAACAGAGACTTGATATCTTAAAAAAATAAAAGAAAATGAGAAGTGGTTGTGAAAGCGATGAAACTCTTGCCTTTTCAACCATCTTTTTTTTCTTCTTCTAAAGGTAGAGAAAAGAGAAAGAAAGTTGCAATGGAGATGGCTAACCATATCTCCACCTTCTTTGTTGCTTCCTGCTGTGCTTCTATGTTGTGCAACAGCTTATGGACCGCATTTTTGTGCTTGAGCTCTTTGAGGATGTTTTCTGTGAATGTGATCATATAAGTGTCTAAGATTGGTTTGTTTTTCTTCTTCTTCTTGGAATGCTGGATTATGATATGATTGTGTTTTGTAAAAAAAAATTAGTTCTCAGGAATGATGGTTTGAATTCTAATAGTGTAATCAATTGCTTGGAAGGGCAAAAAACAAAAGTTCTGCAGCAAAGGATATGACTGGCTTGCATTGTGTAAATCATCATTTTTTTTGGCTCTTTTTGTTGGAAATTGCTCATGTTTCGATCTTGAGCTCCTTGGTGTCGATGTTTATTTTTGTTTTGGTTGTTGTTTCTTTCCAATTACTGTTCTCCACACGTGTTGGTGACGGATCTGTTTTTGGTTTGCTCTAATTGAATATTGAATGGCAATAATTGTGGCTAATATCAAATCAATGACTGTCGAGCTGCTACCTCTCTTTTGTTCTCGCTCTTCCATCAAAACAATAACTTGAACCACCCAAAGGAGCTTATTAGTTACATGGCATGGCGGGGATACAGTGTAGTATGAATGAAGACATTGTTTAGAAAAAATATATATATCATGATGTCAAATATTGTTTTGCTCTTTAAACGGCATGGTGGGGATAAAGTTGTGGTTTGTAGGGACAAGGTTTACTTCAGGGACAATGTTCGCCTTTTTTATACTGTGATTTAAGTTTTGTGAATAATGTTGTAGAATTGTCTCATTTAGTCCTCGGTACAGGGGAGTTTTTGCTGAATTTTTTTGAAAGAAATCCTAAATATCCGTGTCGTAGGCACGGGTATTTACTAGTATATATATATGAGTGTATAATATACATATATATATATTATATATAATAATGTATAATGTATATATATAATAATGTATAGTGTATAATATACATATATATATCATTGTTGTCCTAGAAAGAATCCTACGTGGAGTCCTATGTGGCCATACAACCCCCCGCCCCCCACTTCCCGAGAGACCATTCCCCATCAACAGCTTCCACTCCCTCGACCCCATGCACCCCCGATCCACTTCTTCCACATCCTCAACCCCATGTACGAGCCGTAAGCACCGAGCCCCCCAACCACAGGTGCTCCCTCTCCGCCATCGACAACTGTGCTGTCAGTCTTCGTGATCCGCCAAGATGGCGACGGTATAGTGCTCGAGCTGAGCATAATTTTGCTAGCTTTGTTACGTGGCCATAGATCCTTCTCCCCACTTCCCCGAGACATCGTTTCCCAATCCACTTCTTCTACTCCCCCGACCCCATGCGCGAGCAAGCCGTCTCCCTCTCCCTCCAGACTTAGCGCTAGCTGTAGCCACCGAGTACAGAGCCTTCATGATCCGCCCCGATGGCGGTGGTGCAGTGCTCGAGCCGAGGTCGATCGACGTTGTCAACATCGGCCCAGCGTTTCGAGGGCATTGCGGGTTCTTCGCGTCGGAGTCGGCATTGTCGTGGATGCCGTTCACGGGGCGGGGGGAAAAGGAGTGAGAAGGGAGAGGATCGTTGCCGTCGTGGGATTGGAAGGACCAGCGGCTCCCGAGGCTACTCCGATCTCCTCGAGCTCCAAGCCCGTAGCTCGGCTCCAATCTCTCTCGCCGGCCATCACCGCCACCACTTCTTCCCGAGGTCACCACGCTCTCTCCAACCAAGAAGACCTTATCCCTACTCCGCCGGCCTCGCCCGAAGCCCTCACCGACCTCACTCACCAACGCCTTCGCCAGTCACATTTCACACGAGCACCGCCGTCGACAACTACGATCGGTCGAGCCAGATGTTCATAGCGATGAACCTCCAGCGAGGTGTTGTCGTCGCAGTCGCTGTCTTCTCCACTCCATGCGCAACGGGAGATCTCAGGAGCCTCCTCCGATCTCCTCGTGCTCCAAGCCCGTAGGCTCCGGTCCACTCTCTCGTCGGCCATCACCGCCACCACTTCCTCCCGAGGTCGCCGCCCTCTCTCCAACTAGGAAGACCTCCTCCCTACTCGGCCGGCCTCGCTAGAAGCCCTCATCAACCTCACTCTCCAACGCCTTCATCAGCCACATTTCACTCGAGCACCGCCGTCGACGACCACGATCTGCAGTCCCCAATTCATTCTCGTCGCCGACATGGGAACGTGTTGTCCAAGTTGGAGGTGTTGGCGATTGAGTAGGTTAGATCTTTTCCTATTCTTAGGGTATTGTTGCTCTTATAAGATCTTTTTGGATTGATAGCATTAGTTTGACGGATTGGATTAATAACATAATGAACTCCGTTGTTTCATAGCGGCGGAGATTGCGGTTGCCTCAACCATCCTCGCCTGCGAGCCTGAGATCGTCTCCTCCGCTGTTCTACCAGTGGGACCTCATCCCTCCACTGTTCTATGTCGTCCAAATCCCAGACAATTAGTAGCTGTTTCGTCTCATCGCTGTCGCCGGATCCGGAAGATCTTGACATCCCTGCTATCGTCCAAGCCTCTCCTCGCCTTTCACTGACATATCTCCGGTGAGGTTTTCTCTCCTCTCCTCTCTTTCACTTCTGTGAGCATCGTTTCCTCCCCATCTTTCTCGAGGTCAAGCTCAATCTCTTCATCTTGGATTCCTGTCCCTAGTTTTGGCTCTCTGTTTTCAGAGGAAAGCTATGTGATTTTCTCCACTTTTTAGTTTCTGATGTGAGTTGCAATTTATGGCTTTACGATGATAATCTATTTTAATAAAGTCACATGTTAGCTATGTGATTTCTGCCGCTTCCTATTATGTTGTGAGTACATGAACCTTCTTCCTAATGTAATTTTGCTATTTCCAATAGGTTGGTGCTTTGTTTGAAGACATAGAACATGCTCTAATGTCCATGGGTTGCCCATTTCCTGTTCAACCTTATCAAATAGCAGACCTGGTCTAAGAGTTTTTTTTAATCAATGTCCATAAAATTCCTTGCTATTGTTAACTTTTCTTCATAAAAGGGTTCATATTTGGGATGTAACTACATCGGAATTGGAAGAATATCACTTTCCTTCATTTGAGCAAATGTATTGATTACTAGCAGTGGCTATCATCTATCCTAAAGATTGTTAAATTTCCTTGCTTTGCTCAATTGGATTCAATACTAGCAGTGACTATCAACTATCCTAAAAATTGTTAACTTTTCTTGCTTATTATTAATTTCCTTCTTTTTAGCAATTGTATTCATTACTAGCAGTGGCTATCATCTATCCTAAAGATTGTTAACTTTTATTGCTTTGTGCAATTGGATTCATTACTAGCAGTGACTATCATCTATCCTAAAGATTATTAACTTTTCTTCATTTGAGCAATTGGACGTTAGCAGTATAGTTCAGTAGTAGGAAAAACTATGCTTATGCGCTATTACATTAATTAAGGAAAACATGCTCAAAGTTGTTAATTCACTTTGAAACTCCAAATGCACCCTGTTAGTTGTATGCCTTTATGTTTGCGTGGTTTGTGTGGTTTGTGGGGACAAGGTTTGCCCAGGGGACAATGTTCACCCCTTTTAACTGTGAATTAATTTTTGTATTTGATGAATGTTATAGAATTGCCTCATTTAGCTCTTGGTAGAGGGGAGGTTTTGCCGAATTGTTTTGAAAAACAAAGGTACAAATGAATACAATATTATTACCTTTGTTCTCAAGTACCTGCTATCAGAAGTTGATTTTGTTGATTTTGAATTCACCAATTCTTTTATTCCGGGGTATGTTAAAGTTTGCTCCATTTCTTATACAACTGGAGTAGTTCTGCATAATCATTTCTAAACTTGCTCTCCTGCTTATGGAGATCTAACAGTTACATAAACTAATCAGCTTAAACATTTAAAGTTGAATGATATTTTTTTTTCAAAATCACCTATTTAACTCTTTGTTGTCCTCTTCTTTCCTGTCTTAGGATAAAACAAAGCCAATTAGGAACTATATTTATTACTAAGCATAGACTTTTAAACCTTTGACGCTGCTTATAAAGTGCTAGATTTTGGTACTATAATTGTTAATAAGTATAGTAGCGAAAAACCACATAAATGCAGAACCTCACTTTATTTAAGAGCATTCCCTCTATGCAAAACCTCACTCTATTTAAGATCAAGCATGCATGCATTTACGTGCATATAGAATCAAATAACAATATGGAATTTTATATGCAGCTACATGCATATATAGAAAGAATACATATTGCTTATCATATCTCTATGCACAAAGGGGTACTAGATCAATGTCAACCTACAGGGGAATACACACAAACATCATATCAACAAGCAAATATAGAAGTCCATACATTTACACATATATGTTAAGCAATAGATAGTGAATCTCCCACCTTCACAACTTTTGCCACAAGAACTTCACTTCCTAAAAAAATAATGCCAACTCGACTTACTCCATAAAATATTCTTTTGAATTGCACAAATTTGGCTCAAGAGCTTCACTTTTCAAACTCAAGTCTTCCCTAGAAAACACAGATTTTCTTGAGTCAATATAAGAATCAAAGCATACAACAAACCTATGCTATGACAGTATCAATGTTCAAATGAAAAAGACTAATTACCAAATTTTTTCTAAAACAACATTATTACATTATAGCATATTCCTCAAACCACAAGTAATAATAACATAAATTATCTGTTTTTATAATCTACCACCAAGAATCCTGTAATAATCCATCTTAAAGCTTAAAAATAGTTAGATGGATTAAATTCCTAAGACACGATCTATTAATCTTTTTTCATAGTTTGGACCACTAACTATTAATCATTGTTATATGGCTTAACAATTGCCATCTACAATTTTGGTAACTTAATGAGATGGCTTCATTCTAAAACCATAGATAAAAGTTTGTATTATTTTAATGCTATATAATGTTATGTGTGACTGAGATACAGATCAACCATTATTATCCACAGTTTTGTTGACAATATGGACCACGTCATCATCTTCGGAGCGGTGAGTTACACAGACATTCCCGTCTACATTCTAAATTACAAAAAACAATAGTTACCTACCGCTATATCCCTAGTTCTTAATGACTTCTATTGCTTACGAAGATGCTAATGTCCGGCGAACTGCTGAGATGTTACGCGATAACGGGGCACGTGTCGATATTCGCTCTGAGCACGAGTTCCATGCCATGCGACTACCTTTAGTGAGTGGAAAAAAAATTACTCACATAAGATTTCATCTAATTTTACTTTGTCTCATACATAAAGCGTGTTGCTACTATATGTGTTGTCAGATACATCTGTGACCCCCAGCACCACCTGCTGCAAATGGGGTACGTAAAATAATATTACTAACATTATATCATTCAAGCATTTGCGATGAACTTTATGCACATTCTTTGAGTTCGAATATTGAACATTAAATTAAAAAAAGGTGAATCTAGGTAGGTTGTTTATTAAAATGTGTGCACTTTGCATATATTTATTAGGTGAATTTGGCTTACAATGATTTAACACCTACGTGCCCACAAGTCCCTTTAACTACACGACAACTAGGACAGCGGTGACGACGAGAGCGCGAAAGGCAAGAGAGACTTATGGTGCGTGGACCATACGATGGCATTTCAACAACTCACCCCGGGCAGTTTTCATATGGAACTAGATCAAACGTTCCTAAAGCGCCGTTCTCAGTTTATGAGGAGGTTGAAGATATGATTGTTGTAATTGAGGCTTTGACAACACGACAATTGGCCCAGCGACGACGAAGACAATGCGAAAGGCAAGAGAGTCTTATGGCGCGAGGACCATATGATGACAATTTGACAACGCACACAGGTCGTTCTTCATATGGGATTGCATCAAATATTTCTAATTCTCTGAACATACTACATGATGAGGTTGTTGTGACTGAGTCTGTGCAAGAAACCTTGGATGCGTCTGTGACAACCGGGCTATCTCTACCCCGATTTATTAATGCTCGACAGTTAGGGTAGGACCGAATGAGGGAACACTTAAATTTGGAACGTGAGGAATACCTTGCTCCGTCCTCAAGTGGTCGCAAGAAACCCCGGACTCAGGCACCAATTGAATATCAAACGATCTTACCTATTCCTCCCTCACCGACGCTAGACGAGGATACAACACCCGTTGATGTGTGAGAACTTCCTCATCCTCCAAACGTTTTACAGTGATAGCTTTCCTAATGAAACTTAAAATATTTATTCTCATAACGTTAATTCGAACTTTCTACAGTCTCATAGACGAAGATGTATTAGAAATAGATACAACTACAGCTCACCATGATGTTGAGGGTTCGGGATTGCGACATCCCGAAGACGGCTTTTCGGACTCGGTACGGCCTGTACGAGTTCGTGGTGATGCCGTTTGGTGGTGTGTTCATGGATCTCATGCAGAGGATCTTCCGGCCCTTCCTAGACGAGTTCGTGGTGGTGTTCGTCGATGACATTCTTATCTACTCCCGGTCAGAGGCGGAGCACGAGCGACACTTGGCGACAGTGTTGCAGCTACTTCGGGAGCATCGGCTTATGCCAAGGCTTCCAAGTGCGAGTTCTGGCTTGCACAGGTGGGATTCCTTGGACACGTCGTGTCGGCAGCAGGGATCTCAGTTGACCCAGCCAAGGTCGAGGCAGTGGTACAGTGGCAGAGACCGAGGACAGTGTTTGAGGTCCGTAGTTTCTTAGGCCTGGCGGGTTACTACAGACGGTTCGTGCGAGACTTCTCCAAAGTTGCCGGATAGTTGACCAGACTGACACAGAAGGCCGTCCCGTTCGTGTGGGATGATGCTTGTGAGCGAGCCTTCGTGGACCTGAGGACGAGGTTGACCAATGCGTCGGTGCTGATCGTCCCCGAGCGAGGTGTTGGTTACAGTGTTTACTGCGACGCCAGCGGTGAGGGTTTGGGGTGTGTCCTCATGCAGGAGGGCCACGTAGTTTCCTATGATTCTCGTCAGCTGAAGAACCATGAGAGGAACTACCCTACTCACGACCTGGAGCTAGCAGCAGTGGTCTTCGCCCTGAAGACCTGACGGCATTATCTCTATGGCGAGAAGTTCTCAGTCTTCTCGGACCATAAGAGTTTGAGGCACGTTTTCACCCAACGTGACCTCAACCTGAGGCAGCGACGCTGGATGAAGCTACTGGAGGACTACGACTTTGCGTTGCATTACCATCCTGGTATGGCAAATGTCGTAGCAGACGCGCTGAGCAGACAGGTGAGAGACACCAGAGCAGCAGTTGCAGGGTTGTCAGCGCGGCAGTGGCAGGCTCTAGAGACGGCGGGCCAGTTGGGGCTCGAGTTTGAGGATCAGGGATCCAGCAGCTTCCTCTACGCAGTGCAGAGTATGCCAGCAGTTCTTGCCAGAGTGTTAGAGGCACAGCACATCGACCCAGAGCTCGAGGAGTTACGCACAGCAGCGGGCACAGAGGGCGCAGACGGAGACTGGACAGTATCGTCAGACGGAGGGCTACGGTTCCGAGGCAGAGTAGCGGTTCCAGCAGATCCAGTTCTTCGAGATGACGTCCTACGAGAGTTCCACCACTCTCGCTTTGCAGTTCTTCCCGGCGGCACCAAGATGTACCAGGATCTTCGGCGACAGTTCTGGTGGCGCGGGATGAAGAGGGCAGTGACGGAGTTCGTATCGCGCTGCCTTACCTGTCAGAAGGTCAAGGCAGAGCACCAGCGGACTCCGGGGTTACTTCAGCCGCTTCCACTAGCTGAGTGGAAGTGGGAGCACATCGCGATGGACTTCGTGACCAGGCTACCGAGATCTCCTAGGGGGAATGACGCGATTTGGGTCATCGTTGATCGATTGACCAAATCGGCGCACTTCCTGCCTATGCGGGTGACAGACTCGACGGACAGGTTGGGTAGCTTGTACGTCAGAGAGGTGGTCAGACTGCATGGAGTTCCAGTTTCTATCGTATCAGACCGTGACCCCAGGTTCACCAGCAGGTTCTGGTGTGACTTTCAGGAGGCAGTTGGCACACTCCTGACTTTCAGTACGGCATTCCATCCGCAGACAGACGGGCAGTCAGAGCGGACGATCCAGATCTTGGAGGACATGCTGAGAGCATGTGTCCTCGACGCAGGAGGCAGCTGGGAGGAGCACGTTCCCTTGGTGGAGTTCGCCTACAACAACAGCTACCAGTCCAGTCTTGGAGTAGAGCCTTTCGAGGCGTTGTACGGTAGGCCGTGTTGTTCCCCAGTGTGCTGGACAGAGGTTGGAGAGGCTTCACTCACCGGTCCAGACATCGTCATGCAGTCGTCAGAGAGGTTAGTGCAGATCAGGCAGAGGCTTCTGACGGCTCAGAGCCGACAGAAGAGTTATGCAGATCAGAGGCGACGACCGTTAGAGTTTGCAGTCGGCGACCGAGTGTTTTTGCGAGCATCGCCGTACAGAGGTTCTGTCAGGTTTGGCAGAGGTGGCAAGTTGGCGCCGAGGTTTGTCGGGCCATTTGAGATCTTAGAGAGGGTCGGCGAGGTAGCTTACCGCCTAGATCTTCCTCAGCACATGTCTGCTGTGCATCCAACTTTCCATGTGTCCGCCTAGAGCCGACTTTCCGCAGTTGTTTTCTTCTCCAGGTACTTCTTGTCATGTCCTCTAGTGTAGCTGTTTTTGTTGTTCCCAGCCCTACCCTTATCGAATCTCGGGACAAGATTTCCTTTAAGGGTATTAGGATGTGAGGTCCTGCCCCTCTACCCCTGTGGCTCGTTGTAGACCGCAAGGGCAATTTGGTAAATTGCACCTTGTTGGTTTGTTTCACACCCGCGTGTGCACACACTGGCCTTGTATGTGTTAGTGTTTGTTTAGAATGGCTAGGGAGACCAATAGGTTAGAGGGAACCCTCGTCGTTCTTTTTCCGCGTTGGTTAGGTTTCGGTTCGCGTCGCCCGGCCCGGTTGGGCTTTCGCGGGTCGGGGCGCGACAATGATGGCATGTACCCAGGTCGTCATTGGCTCGGTAAAATGAATGTAGTGTGTGGCCATTGTAACGCCAAGCATTGGCTTGCCGAGAGATTGTATGGGTCCTCAGCCAATGATCCAAAATTTGGAAATTGTTGCGGGCAAGGTAAAATCAAGCTGGCACATTTAACAGATCCACCCCAATCTCTCAGAGATCTTTTCGAGGGTGATGATGCAAATGCGCGTTCATTCTGCATTAACATTCGCCAATACAACATAGCAAACTCCTTTACCAGCCTCGGTGTGCGTATCGATGATAGGATTAGACAAAGAACCGGTCCTATGCCATTCAACATCCATGGCGAAGTAAGACATTTTATAGGGGCATTATTGCCGGAGTCAAGAACCGATCGGATCTACGCTCAACTTTATATCTATGATCCGGATGAAGCAGTGAGGATGCACATAAATAATAATCCAAATTTAAGTCCGGCTATTCTTCAAGTTATCCCGAACATTCTTTGGAATTGTAATCAATTTATCCGAATTTACAGACCGGCACATGAAATCCTATCGGACACAAGTATGACTACGCCACCTCTCCCAGTGCGCTTGCAATATAGACCATCAACTTATCGCCGTAGGTTCAATTTGCCAACTGTAAATGAAATTGCTGTTATTTTGCCAAACGATGTGCTAAAATAGCTACGAAATCTAATATATTGCTCCATCTTTGAGGTGATGGGCCCTTAGAACGAATAAGTGAATGCCATCCTGCATATCTGCCCCTACATTATGTTCTTTTATTCCCAAATGGTGATCTTGGATGGAGTATGGACCTCAAGCAATGGGATGTTAGTCGTGGCTGCCGTTAAGCGAAGAGAATAACAATGTCGGAGTATTATTGTTACCGTTTGTACGAACGAGACGGGGATGAGTATTCAACTATACTTTGTGGTAAAAGGTTGTTCCAAGAATTTATTATTGATGCATGGGCCTCATCTGAACAGAACAAATCATGGTGAGTAAAGATCGGAGTCTTATTAGTGCCCTAATGACCTGGGAGGTGGTATAACCGACACAAATCAGATTGGGTAGAGGGTATTGCTGCCTTCATCATTCACAGGTAGCACTAGATATCTAAACCAGATTTACCACGACTCAATGGCGATAACCGATATTTTAATCATCCTGATGTGTTCCTTACAATGACAACAAATCCAAGGTGGCCAAAGATTCAAGAAGCCTTGCTCGAGTATCAGAATGCTATGGATCGTCCAGACATAATTGTGCGTGTTTTCAATGAGAAAAGAAAGGCATTGCTCAGAGAGATTAAGGAGAACAGAGTCTTTGGTAGTAATGTAACGGCCCCCGCCGTCCGGGGCTGCCCAGGGCATGCGGGCTTCGTGCAGGATCCACCCGAGAGCCCCACCCGACACAATATTGTCCGTTTTTGGCTCACCGTAGAAATATGGGAAAACTTCCCAATAGGTCACCCATCTCGGGACCTCTCCAAGGCAAGCACGCTTAACCTTGGAGTTTTATGACGGATCACTACCATCATGGCTTTAAAACACGTTGTGTCTTATAAGGGTTACTAATATACTTATTATCTACGTGGGGTTGCTTACCCGGTTACCTGGTTCACCCACATGCCCTCCAGGCGAACACCAACACCCACGTACCCCAGGTCTGCAACCCCACATAGATAATAAGTATATTAGTAACTCTTACATGACACAACGCGTTTTAAAGCCACGATGATAGTGATCCGTCAGAAAACTCTCCGGTCTGTTAGGTTTGGGTGTATCAGGGTGCATCACATCACCAATCCCCTGTTTGGTTCGCAGGGTACATCACGCGATGCACCCTGATACTACGATCCACCATTTGGTTCGCACAGCGCATCACGCGACGCATGCATCACAAGATGCATTTTCAGCTTATTTCGTGCATCATATGAAACGATAATGCACCCTTGTGCGAGCTTTCACCGGTGAACCCGACATTGACCCACAGGCAAATCAAACATAATATAATAAAATTTCAATATATATATTCACAACATTATATCAATAATATATATATATATCATTGTGATTAAAATAATATAATATTTTAATATATATAAAAATTTAACTTTATTGCATCATTATGTGAACTTTATATGAATAGCATATATATATATATATATATATATATATATATATATATATATATATATGCTATTCATATAAAGTTCACATAATGATGCAATAAAGTTAAATTTTTATATATATTAAAATATTATATTATATGTTATTGAGATATATATAATAATCTATTATATAAGGAAGGACGGTTTTTGAAATGTCTCAACTATAAGACATAAAGAGCGGTCCAGATTTATCTCCAAACACGTCCAATGGTCCAGATTTCATCATCAACTTTAAGATTCCCACCCAAAATTTCATTCCCACCAATATCTCCCGCCCAAACTATCATCTCCTTCCAAAGCTACTTTCACTTAAACATCAGAGAGAGAGAGACACGGCCCCGCGGGGATGTGACTGAAGAACCAGCCATCCCCTCCCTACTCATCTCTCATATCCTCCATCCCCCCTCTCCCATCCTCCTCTCCCCCATCCTCCTCTCTCCCTCTCTATTCCGATGTCGCCCCACGCCGTCGGCCCGTCGGCCACGCCCAACGCCGTCACCCCACTGCGTTGGCCACGCGATCCACGACCCACGCCATCATCCCACGGCATCGGGCACACGATCCATGCCTCACGGCGTCGGCCACACGATCCACGCCTCATGGCATCGGCCACACCCAACGCCGTCACCCCACGGCGTTGGCCACGCGATCCACGCCCAACCGGCGTCGGCCTCGCCTCACGCCGTCGGCCATACCTCCCTCTCTGTTCCCGAGATCTCACCCACGCCGCCGACCTCGCCCCACGCCGTCGGCCACTCCCAACCCGAGAGGAGCTCCCCACGCCATCGGCCACCCTCTCTATTCCCTTTACAAGACCTCGCCCCACGCCGTCAGCCACGGCCAACCCGAGAGGAGCTCCCTCTCTCATCTCTCTTTCCTCCGCTCCTCTAACCTTGCCAACCGCCTGAACCCAGCACGATGCCCAGGTAAATTACTTCAATCGCTCTTCCTCTTCCCGGGTCGCTCTCCCTCTTCCCTAGATCTATCACTCCTTCCCACTCTCTTTCGCCGCCAAACTCTCGCTGGAACGTCATTCCGAGCTCCCTCTCTCCTCTCTCTCTCCTCCGCTCCTCTAATTTTATTCCCAGCAAGAAGTTCCGCACTCCATAACCACACTGCCGCTCCCCTCTCCTTACTCTCCTCCCTCTCCCCCGATTCAAAACCCCAAACCGACCCCTCTCTCTTCCGGTGTCTCCCTCAATCCCGGCGACCACCCCCCTCTCCTCCCTCTCCTCCCTCTCCTCCCTCTCGCATCATCATCGACCTCTCTGCGGTTGGCGTTAGCGTTGTGGTCGGCGGCGCTGTGGCGGAGGAGGCGCTGAATAACGATGTGTACAGGACAGCGTCGTACGGGGTTTTGGAGAAGCTCCAGAGGTTGTTGGAAAAGGAGGGGTGCTCGGTCTTTGAGCCCGACGGCTGCAGAGGACCGCCCTCCATAACCGCACCGCCGCTGCGCAGAACATTCTTGAGGTGCCTCCCTTCTCCGTTTCCGACTTCTAGATCCTTATTTCTCCTCTTCTATTTCCCCTCCAATCGATCTCTCTTTCTCAAAATGCCTATTGTGATTGATTGTGAAGTCTAAAAGTGAAAATTTCGATCGATGGAAGAAAGGGAGGAGGAGGCCTTCATCTTCGACGCGCAGACGATGAAGCGCATGGAGTTGCTGGTGCTCGGGACACTGGTGTGGCGGATCACGCCCTTTGATGCAAGTGATGGTATCCATGTAGAGAAACTTTCATTATACCCTCTGGTGTCACTGCTCCCGCATACACCTCTGGTGGTTTTTGGCCACGAGTTCAAGCTTCGGGTGAGCCATTGTTAGAGGTAAAGGGTTTGGTTGGTTTACACACCATAACCTGTTTGAAACTTTGTTTATATGAAATGTTCTTCAATTTTTCCAAGAGATTTCTTTTTCCTACCCATATTGATAATTTCCTTGAAAATAGGTTCTTCATTGATGGGTTTCAAGTTTATTTTCTGTTTAAAATCCATCATAGAACATGGCATTTTGATAGAGAACGCCAAAGCCATCCCGACTGGAAGTAAATGTCGATGGGAGGAGAGCCACGAGAAAGATATGGTGAACCATGCATGTTCCATTTCTATGTTACAGATATGAGATGATTAAATTCTGCACTTAAAAGAATTACCTTGGTTTATGTTGCATCTACCTCTAGCATAATTGATTCATGTTACATCAATACCACTTCGTATCCAACACTTTAGATCTACATGGATATAGCAGCTGTCTTCACAAATTAAAATGCAGAAAGCTCCTTTTCATGCACGAGTTTTATCAGCCAAGAAGTTGAGTGGCTATGACCACCAATCAACATGATGTAAAGAACAACTTTCTGCTTAAGAGCTATCAACATAGTCCACTTTTCCTTCATCCTGTTTCTAAGAACAAACAGATGAACATGCCATGCCGAACATGTTAGAATCCTTGAATCCGTATTGAATGAGTGGATTCATATTGTTCTTGAACCCACTCAGAAACTAGCCTCCGAAGATACTTTGCTATTCTTATCCATTTTATAGCAACACAGAAGATAACCAGAATGCAAAATGCTATGCCTGGATTCAGTTTTAACTTTAGCTTATGATTTTTGAATTACAGG
>CAWUCF010000029.1:0-24560 GCA_963920575.1 Narthecium ossifragum | reverse complement strand
CAGAAAATTTTGTGGAAAGTAACTGATGAAAAATTTTCCATTATTAAAATTTGCAAAAAAATGGAAAGTAACTTATGAAAATTAATTTGAAAATGCGTAAAATAACTAAAAGAATTGGAAAGTAACTAATGATTCTTTGTAAAAACCATTGTTGATCTTATTTTCCATGAATCACTTTTTATGGAATTAAATATACGAGTTACTTTCCATGAATTATATGGAAAATAACTCATGAAAATTAATTTGAAAATACGGAAAATAAGTAGAAGTGTGGAAAGTAACTAGTGATAATTTGGTAAAAAGTAACTGATGAACCACTTTCCATGAAATTATATGGAAAGTAAATATGTATATTTGGAAAAAAAATGGAAAGCAACTTGTACATATGGAAAGTTACTTGTACATAATGGAAAGTAACATGTATAATTGTAAAAATAGTGGAAAGTAACTTGTATATTTACAACAAAATGGAAAGTAGTTTGTACATTTATAACAAAAATCCAACGAATTGGTGGGAAGTAACTAGTGATAATTTAGTGGAAAGTAACTGGTGGAAAGTAACTAGAAGTTGTGGAAAATAACTGATGAATTTGGTGAAAAGTAACTCGTGATAATTTGGTGGAAAGTAACTAGAAGTGGTGGAAAATAACTGATGAATTTGGTGGAAAGTAATTAGAAGTGGTGGAAAGTAACTAGTGATAATTTGTTGGAAAGTAACTGATGAATAAAATTCCAATAAAGTGGTGGAAAGTAACTAGTGATAATTTGATGGAAAGTAACTAGAAGTGGTGAAAAGTAACTGATGAATTTGGTGGAAAGTAACTAGTGATAATTTGGTGAAAAGTAACTAGAAGTGGTGGAAAGTAACTAGTAATAATTAGGTGGAAAGTAACTAGTGATAATTATGTAAAAAGTAACTGATGAATAAAAATCCAACGAAGTGGTGGAAAGTAACTATCTACTTTCCGACCACGCACGTCACAGTGGCACCTGCATCTCATCAAACAAGTTACATTAGCTTCTATGGTTAATTTGCATGATCTGAATCAAGCCAAAAGACATCATCTCATTTGGATTTGTTGGGTTTGCTTTAATTCTTGGGGCATGGCTTTGGAAATCGTGTAGCATTTTTGAGAAGTCTTGCTTTGACGGTGATAGTGCGTCATCATCACATGATTGTTACATGTCATAAGGAGCTGGTCCTATTTTTGGAAGCTCCAACCAGTCAGTAATCTTCTAAAAAAACATGAATTCATATCTCCATGTTGAAACCGGCAGCTTCAAATTGCCTGCCATGGTGCACATAGGAAATCGTGTAAAGAGAGATGTGTACGGGGATTGGAGTGGAGAGGAGAGAAGTAGTGGAGGGGTTCATAAATGCAATTAATTTTGTGTACACATGTGGGGCCATCACACATATGTGATCAAATCTCTTTATAGGAAGCTCAAGAGTCATGAGAGGGTATTTTGTACATTAAAAAAATATAGCTAAGCAATAAGGTCCTAAACACCTTAAGGAAAATGTATATGGAGTTTTGGATAAATATTTCCTTATTATGGACCTAAACACCAATTAATCCTAAAAGGAATCAAATCGTTTTATTCTTTTTTGAACGATGACAAGGTCCGATCTTGATTACCGATATGCCGCTTTCTTTGAAGGTTAAGAGTTAAGGCTATCAGCTAGTTAAACACTGACAACAAGATTTTTACTATGAATAATCTTTTGAACAAGAGATGGAAAGGTGAAAGATAGATCTGAGCCTGAAATTGTTATTCATCAGCCGCACTTTCTCTTGTAAGTCTTGTGTTAGACTTGATTAGGATTAAAATTTAAAAGTTCTTTCATCTTGGACTATGGCCACGCTTGTTTCACGGGACATGATATGGGTGGATATAAACTCCAGGGAAATTGTATCACGGGACATATTCTCCCGGGAGATGGTGTGAGGGGTTAAACTCTTCTCTCATGTTTGGTTAGACAAAAGATAAGGTGGAAGAAGATTTAATCAAATATTTAAAGTTTTTTTAGTTTTTAATCCAATGGATCTTATCTCATGGGATTACATATCCCACCTCCCCCATGGGATTATTTTATCCCATGTACAAGGATATGGAGTCTCAATGGGATTATTTATCCCATGTCTAAAATCACACCAAACATGGGATAAAATGGGGTCCACGGGATTACTAATCCTATCCCACCTATAATACCACGAAACAAACGAGCCCTATATGTGTAAAGCTTACATGAATATTAAAGACTATTTCAGAAGCATGAAATCTTAATGAAACTTTTATGGAAGTGTCATGAAGGATGAAGGAGTATGGATTGTATATTTGTATCACTTTTATAATACGTTGGATATTATGGTTTAATAATAGAGTTTCCGGCTCGAAATATAGATCAACTAAAGACCTTTTTAGAATATTAATAGCTGTTATCTTGCAATAATATAAAGGTTTTGTGATTTTGTGGGCTTTAGTGATATTTAATATCTTTTCGGGGGATGTGAACTTTTTGTATTTACATGGTTATCTTTTAGGGGATGTTTAGTTGCTGAAAAATGAGCTGAAGTGAAGTGACTTTTTGAGAAGTGATTTCACTGAAGTGACTTTCTGGGGAGTGACTTTCTGGGATTTTCTGAGTTATGGTGTTTGATTGGTATTTGAAGTGGAGATATGGTCACCCTCAGCTGTGAGCAATTTCAAGGACTTTTAATAATTTATTTTAATATTTTAATTATTAAAATATTAATATTTTAATAATTTGAAATTAAAAATATTAAAATAAATACTATTTTGGATGATGTGGACCAATCACGAGGTGACATGTGACATGTGGGCACTGGCGGATCCACATGTTGAGGTGGGGGGCAGGCGCCCCCCTAGCAAAAAAAAAACCTACCTAATATATATATAGAATATTTAATTGCCCCCCTCCCAAATTAGATTTGATCCCCTAATAATTTACTGATTGCTTAGAGAAATAAATTTTGACGATGTTCCTAATGAAGATATTATGCAATACTATCAAAGTATAAAAACTCGGAAGAAACAATTATAATTGTTTACTTTTATAGCTATGGTAGTGTAATAAGATACTTATTTTGAATTTTTTAATTAATTACTTATATATTTTCTTCTATAGTAAACTTTTTCTATTAAAGTCGTCCTCCCTTCATATAAATCTTGGATCCGCCACTACATGTGGGACCCATTTATATTAATATTTTATTACAGTATGATATTATTAATATTATTTGTCACTTCCCCGCGAGCCACTTCAATGACTTCGGGTCAAAATTGTCGGAAGTCAAATTCAAAAATGAAAGCTAAATTTACCTTAAGATAAAGTAACTTGAAGTGATTTCAATCTCACTTCAACACCAGCAAACACGTTAAAGTAAAGCAAATTTTATCAAATTCTTAAGAAAAAAAAAGAAGAAGAAAAAAAGATGCGATACGTGATACGTGATACGTGCACGAGTAATAAATGTCTAAAAAGATGATTAATGACGTGCGCACGCAGCAAGGAAGCTGCTGGCTTCCGTACTAACCGCTTTTAATTCCAGACGATTCCATCGCCAAGCCCTAGAATTCGATCGAAACACTGGAGAGAGATCGGAACCCGAGAGGGAGAGGGTAAGGAAGAGGGGTGGGGATGGGGGACGAATGCTGCTCGACGCAGCTGATCGATGGGGAAGGGCAATTCAATGTGGAGGGGCTCGAGCACTTCATAAGGACGGTGAGGCTCGCCGAGTGCGGCCTATCGTACGCTGTCGTCTCCATTATGGGTCCCCAGAGTAGCGGTGAGCGTGGGGTCACTCGCATTATTGCTCCCTTATTTAATCCGAAAGTTGTTTCTTTATTTAATATTTTGATGGGTTTGATTGCAAAGTTGGATATACGTTGGGTTTCGTTGTTTGTATGATGAACTATGATAATTTGGTTTGTTTGTACTTTGTAGTGCATTGCTTGTTGAAATTTTTTCTCTTCGTCTGTTATAGGCGGGTGGAGATTTTTTTGCTTGTTTTATACTTTTATCCTTGTTTTTGGTGAAAACTGGATAGAAAAATGTTGATTTGGTTTTGACGATTTCCCTCGCTGATACGGTTTTTTGTTGGTTTATTAGTCGATTCAGATGGGAACTTAGGTTGCTTGATGAATGCAAGAAATGTTCTTTCTGTGTGATCATTAGGTTTTAGTCTGTTGTTTATCATACCCAATCACGAAATTTGAAGTGATGCGTTTGTCTATGATTAAAATTCGTCTCTTTCTGGATAGATTTATTGCTCAGCTTTAACTAGTCAAGTGGTTTTTTATCACGTGGTTAAAATTTATTGGAAGTTCATTTAAGATGGTGCAATCATAGCTTGTGTGACAGTTCATTTGGAGCACCACCAATGTAGATGGGTCTTATGTGGTAATACGAAATTTCTGTTTCTCTTGTAGAGATGAAAGGAGAATAAGGTCTGTCTACTGTCTTATGATTGGACTCCAGGATTTTGGTAGCATTGATGATAACTATGCAAATTTTCGTTAATGTCATAATAATGAATGCAGTAAAATTGCTATATTATGCCAAAAAATATACAGGGGTTGGCTACATGTTATTAATGAGACTGAACTATTAGTGAAGTGATATGATATCAAACCAAAAAAAGCTCATGTCAGAGTTTGGTTTCCAAGGAACCAATAATCATGAGATTCAACAAGAAAATAGACAAGCAAATTCCAGCAATTTAACTTCTAATCACATTCAAAATCAATTCAAGAAAGATGCAAGGATTCCACCATTGTGATGCACCCTTCCCTCTATGGATTCCCTTGTGCAATTCAAGGTTTTTGATATTGCTCTTTATCTGGGATACTAGAGAAGAACATGTTTCTATTAAATGGTTGAGTATGTTTGGAAATGGTTTTGGTGACAATTGTGATTCATGAGGGTGCTTTGGTTCTTCACTTGCTGGAATTTAAGTTTCAGCAAGATTTCTTCTGTGTTGAAGAATCCTACAGGTTGTTGATTTGATTTTAGGGATTCACGATTGTAATGTCATGTTGGAAGCATCACAAAGGATTTGATGTAAGGCTCATGGATTTCAAGTTTAAATCTAATGTAAGAAAGTAAGCTGCTAGCTGAAATTGAATTTTAGTTCAGGGGTTTTGAAGTTTTGAAGCTGTAAAGATGTTACAACTGGTAAAATGTAAAAGTGAATATGTGTTGATGTGTTGATATTGAACTAAAAGCAAGCAGGGAAAAAAAAAGAAAAGCAGAAACTACAAAAGAATTTGAAAACGACTTCAAGAAAAAAAAAGATTAGGGGCTTTCATCAGAAAACATCCGAAGGATCTTGGTCAAGGGTCAATGGGCAGAGAGTATAGGTAAAGGAGGAGAGAGAGGAATTCTTCTTTCTTTTTTAGTTCTTCAGATAGAGCGACATAACAATTATTTGCAAGAATTCTTTTGATTTGTACGAAAGTTCATAAACAGAGTTCTTCACATAAATACCTAATAATGCTATTCAATCAGTTCAGAATTTAGTATTGCTGATCTAATTTCAGTTACCACATAGGATGGATTACATTATATAGGGGCTAGTGATATGCTGGCAAATGAATTACTACAAATGCAACTAAATAGCACAGATGAACCAATTACTAATATAAGCTAATGAGCGAATTTGATACTCAAGGAAGCTTGGATTTAAGTGCTGACGGCATGTGTCATATGGAGTGTTATCTGGGATGACACCGATCGGCCATGAAGAAGACATGGTGCCAGGGGTAGTCGCATAGTTTTCAAGGGTAAAGGTGGAAACAAAGATGTTTTTGAGAGATGAAAGATGGAAGACCTGGATTGAAGAGGGATATCCTGGAATTTATTCTCCAACGAAGATTAGGTGGAGCCTCCGGTGGTAGCTTCAAGTCAGGGTTAGGATTTAGTTTGGAGGGAGCATGTGGTGTTCTTGTATTAGACAGTTCAGTTGAAGTGATGTTTGCTGCTAAATCATGGAGTTCGAAGGATTTTGGTTTTTGGTGTTTATGATTGCTTTGGAGTTATCTGAGAGGTTGCGGATGGTATGAATTTTGGAGTAATATTGGTCGATTTTAGATGTGAGTTTAAGGATAGGAAATGATTTACTTACTGGAGTTTAATTCCATAAGGGGATTTTGAGGTCCTAATGATGATCTAAGATTCTCAAAATTAAAGGTTTTGTATAGTGTTGGTGCCATGGTCACACTAGGAACTAAAAGCAAGCAAAAGAAAGAAGGAAAGAAGTGGAGAAACTAGGAAAAAAAAGGAATTTAATACATCAGCTTGTTGGGAAGTACCCAGAGGGGCTAGGTCTCATACTGAGCAATCTACATGAAAGTAGGGGAGAGGAAGGAGGAAAAATCCTTCTTCTTTTTTTAATCTCATGAAACTTGAAAGCAATTCAAATAAAATGAGAAAGAGAAACCTGCATCCTTTATACAAGGAAATTCCTGTAAAATCTCACAAGAGAAGTCCTTCACATGGATATGATTGAAATCTATTCAACCACCGCTTGGTTGATCCAAAGCACATCAAATCTAGTTTTAATCAAACCTATAGAAGAACAACTGTTTTTCCTGGTCTGGACCAGTCTTCCCTGTAGGCTAGATTAAAAGGTTCGTTGACTGCATTATATGATCGAGTCATCGAAATCAGAACTATTGTACTCAATCTGTCTTGCTTGAAGGGTATGTCACATTGTTAACAGGGTTGGCATCTTATATCTCCTTTAGATCCTTGTTTTGTTCATATTATGATATCCTATGTTATTGCATAGGTAGTGCTTGGTGCAATCGTGGGAAAATATGTTCATTTTGCCCTTTGATGTTTTGCTTGATTTCTGGAACAAAAAGTTGAAGAAATCCTTTCTACCGTGACAAGATTTATGTGGTCTTGGAGACTATGATACCTCTTCTGTGTAACCTAGTACTTACTTGGATTTCTTCATTCTAAAAGTAGGTATTTGGCTCATGAAAGATGCAACCTATAAGTTTTATTCAGATTTTAGTGTTGCACCTCTAATTCTGAGCAGGGAAAAGCACCCTACTTAACCATCTTTTTGGGACCAACTTCAGGGAGATGGATGCTTTTAGAGGAAGGTACACAAACTGGCAATGTATATGCCGATATTCACTTCTAGTTGACATCCTCTTAATCATTAATGCCTTATTGTCACCAGGAGCCAAACTACAAAAGGTATATGGATAGCAAAGTGTGTAGGTATCGAACCTTGCACGATCGTCATGGATCTAGAGGGTACTGATGGGAGGGAAAGAGGAGAGGTGATGACTTGTCTTCTTTTTTATTTGGGTGTATGTCAGTAATTCTTTTCCTTTTCGCTTGTATGGATCATTCCTCAGATTCTAGTAATAAATTAACTTCAATTATTCAGTTTTTTTAAAGAGTAGAAGGATGAACATCAGTAATCAAAAGTAAAGCCTGGCTCCCATTGTGGACCCCATTTGATGTTTCTAAACCTGTTATATCTGTTATATCTTATATAGGCAGGGAGTGAAATTAGCAAGGACGGGAATGTTTACAGCATGTTTGCTGCTTCTCAAGAGATCCATGATTTCAAGCAATTTTAACATATTAAAGACACCTTTATATTTAATTGCTTGTTTTTATGGGCCAATGAAAAGTAACATCTATGTTCCATTTTGTCAGTTGATTCTAGTTATTCCCCTCTCACATAAGTACTCTACTCTTTTTCATCTCCTTTTGTCCCAGATACATTAGTTTAATTTCTAATTTAGTTGCAGGTTTCCTGCAGAATTGTGTGTTATAACTTAATAATAGTGCTGGAAAGAAAAGAAAATATGAGCTGAATGCTTATGACACCCATATGTGTAATTCCTTTGGAAAGAAACACATCTCTTTCCCTCTTTCTCTTGGAAAATAATGTGTTAAATATAATCTGCTTATATGAATGTTAGCAATTGCCGGTTACTTTTAGTTTCCTTGCTATTATCATTGTCGTTGTCAGTAAAGTTGCTATGGCCAATATATCGATGTCTGCTTTTGAGTTGGAGAGA
Organism: Narthecium ossifragum; assembly: GCA_963920575.1. Lineage (NCBI taxonomy): Eukaryota > Viridiplantae > Streptophyta > Magnoliopsida > Dioscoreales > Nartheciaceae > Narthecium > Narthecium ossifragum. The sequence continues at coordinate 16,487 of CAWUCF010000029.1, read as the reverse complement.
TCAGGTTGCTAGGAGAAGATAGAGACAGCAATATCATTGATATCATTTGGTTGGAGGATTGGTGGTTGAATTTTCTAGAAGTTTTATGAGCACTTTGAGAGCATGATGGCTAAAGCTTTACAAAGGCTTGTCTCTGTCTTACATTTTCAGGATGATACTGCGTTTGAGAAGCAAAGTGCCCTTCTCGCTCTAGCAATTTCAGACATTGTTCTAATCAATATGTGAGCACTGAGATTTATCATTTAACTCCACTGTTCTTTCTCCAATATTGAGACAGGCGTATTGTTGGCAATTATTTAGCTTCAAGGTCTTGTATTTCTTCTAGTTTATAACTAAATATCATTCGTCTAGATGGTGTCATGACATAGGTCGGGAACATGCTGCTAATAAACCTCTTCTAAAGACTGTTTTTCAGGTATTGCTTCCTCTGTAACTGTAAAACTTCCATAAGCTCCTTGAGCTTTTTGTGACCCGTTACTCTAATTACTTTGCAGGTCATGCTGCGGTTATTCAGTCCTCGCAAGACGACATTACTGTTTGTTATTCGTGACAAAACAAAGGTTTTTATTGTCATATAGTGACTTTTCTTCTAAGTTTATCCAACTAGACCTTCCATTCCATGGTTTATGTCTCAATGATTTTGAATTGCCTCATGTTATCTTAATATTAGACACCACTGGAGCATCTGGAGCCAGTTTTAAGGGAAGATATTCAAAAGGTGAAATATGGGTCTTTCGAATAGGATATAAGATTTTCCTTAGCTCTCAGAATCTAATGATGGTTGCCATGCAATCAGATATGGGACAGTGTTCCTAAGCCCCAGGCGCACAAGGATACTAAGCTCAGTGAATTTTTCAATGTGAGTGGGTTTGTTTTACCAGAAAAAACTTTTTGCATATGTTTTTCTGATGTGTCAAAACTTGACATAAAGGTGGAAGTCACAGCTTTGGCCAGTTATGAGGAAAAGGAAGAGCTATTCAAGGAGCAGGTATCATGTAAATCTTTCATTAGAAAATTGCAATAAATTTTATTCTCAACTTTATATGATTTATAGAGCGATGATATTCTTATAAGAAAGAGCTGTAACTTTCTCAGAGTATCTATTACTCTTCCTGTCTGTTTAAGGGATGCCTTGATTTTTTCTTATGCAGGTTGCGCAACTGAGGCAGCATTTTTTCCATTCAATTTCCCCAGGAGGTCTTGCAGGTGATAGGCGTGGTGTTATTCCTGCTTCAGGATTTTCCTTCAGTGCCCAACAGATTTGGAAGGTTATTCGTGAGAATAAAGACCTTGACCTTCCTGCTCACAAGGTAATATGATGGATCTCACTTGCTAAAACAGCCAATAGTTGTATTCAGGTTGCAAGTATCGCTTAATTTATGTGTTCTCGTGCTAGGTAATGGTTGCAACTGTACGCTGTGAGGAGATTGCTAATGAAAAGCTTAGTAATCTAACTTCGGATGAGGTAATCAGGCATCTTTAATTTCTTGCATGGTCTCTGCTTCTCTGAAAAAGAATGTCCCAAGACAATTTATGAGGTATGTGTAATGTGCTTCAGCGTTGGTTGGAGTTGGAGGCGGCTGTTCAATCTGCTCCGGTATCTGGCTTTGGGAGAAAACTTAGCTCCATCTTGGATGCACATCTATCTGAGTAAGATTTTTGCTAATTTGCTTTGCAAATATCTGTTTGAATGATGAAATAATGACCAAAAGGGGGATTAGCTACTAAATACTGTCTAGCATGACTTTTGCTGATACATTTGAAGGCGGTTTTACTGCTACATATCCACCTTTAAATTTGGGGCAAAATAACCTTGTATGTGAGTCTATATCACCTTGTCTTTCCTGACTGAGCGAGATTATAACCTTATTCAAACCCCACAAATTGTATTGGGGAAAGACGCTGCCAGGCTTAGGCTCTTGTTCTCCAATCCAGAAGTGAATGGCTCAAAGCTATTTTCAATTCACTCTTCTATCCATCATTAATTGGCAAGGATTTTTGCAGTGCTTGGTAAATACCTTTTTCCGGATTCTGAAGTTTTTGCTTCCCGAATTGGTTTAATTTTGCTCCATAACTGGTTGCCAATTATACTTTCAAGTTCATTTGGGCGAGATTAGAGTAATGTAGCAAAAAATCCCAGTGGATTCTCTCAAACTTAAATGAAGCAAGGATGAATGGCTTGTTAATTATAAGAATGGTGTCCTTTCCTTATTATAGGTGTCTACTGTTTGATTATCTTTTTTTGATCATGATTGCAAATATTATTAGCTTAATGCAGCATATTCTTAATTTCACTGTATATTGATAGTTTGACTTGAGAGTAAACAGTAATAGAATCTTGGTAGTTTGTTTGCAATCAAGATATTTATTTTGTATCACTCTTCTTTTTTTCTTCCTTGAAGGTATGATATGGAAGCCATCTACTTTGATGAAAGTGTCAGGACTGCTAAAAGAAAACAACTGGAATCCAGAGCACTACATGTGAGGCTGCACAGTTTTCTTGTTGTGGAACAATCTGTTAATTTAGCAAAAGTTCAATATTTTGGTTTTGCTTTACGCGACAGGCTTTACACTCTCTGGCTGCATAAGTTTATATTGATCGCGAGTCATGTTTGTATAGTACCATCTAGTCATGGTAGGTTGTAGATAGTAAGTTTTCTAGACCTAGTGGCATGAGCAGTAGGTGAGTACGATGATAATTGATTAATTTCCTTAGGATATCCGAGTATGCCAATATGTCATAACAGATAAGTTTCTTTTAAAAGAATCCTGTCTTTTGCTCATTATCTTCCTTCTTTGCAGTTTGTTCATCCTGCTTTCCAGGCAATGCTTGGTCATCTACGTTCTAAAATGCTTGATAGATTCAAAGATGATCTTGAGCAGTCTTTGAAGAAAGGAAAACCATTTGCAGCATCAGTTGTTGACTGCACTCATTCTTCCATGGTTGGATTTGATCAAGGTTTAGCAGGTAATGAGCTAGATCTCAGTAGCAATTACTGTAGATGATGTTGTTTGTTAATGGATTATTTAGACTTTATATGTTAAATGCTTAGGAAATTTATGCACATTATTTGACTTGGTGGTTCTTGAAGAAGCACACCTTCGAAAATTGAAGTCTTCATGTGACATAGACAGTTTTAGATATATAACATTAAGGAATTACACATTTTGATGTTGGGCTGGTTTTTTCTGCATTCATGTCAATTTTTTCTTCTGACCTTTTTATCATTAAACAAAACTGGATAAGATGCATTGGTTATCTCTACTCCTTGGCCAGAAGGAACTACCGCTTAATATTTCTCTCCACCATCTTCCTATTTAACCCTACCTCTCCTATCCCTCTACATAGATCTATCCTTTCTAGGGATTCGACATTCATTCTACTCTGGGTCAGACTGTTTGATCAGCCTGTTATACCAAGTCCTGGTTAGGAATTTGTGGGTTTTCAGTGACAATCAAACAAGTAATTGGCCATAAATTCCGTGGTTTAATTCCAGTGCCCTAGTGGATTAAGGTACACTAAAGAGAACAATTACAAATGATTTCGGGAAGTCAACTTATCAGGTGGCATGCTTCTGTGTGAAAATTCTAGAGATTTAGGCTTTGTGCGCAAGACATCATGTTTTTGATACCCAAAGTGGACCAGCCATTCATAACTAATTTGACCAAGCTGGTTCTGCCAGGCTGGTTAATAATTCTTTTACTGTCTAATTATACCCTAATCATCTGCTTTGTTAATAGATTGTGGAAATTGTCAAAGAAGCCACTATGGCTGAGGAGGGGGTCTCCTGATTAATTTTAACTGGTTTTGTTCACAAGAATCCTACGGAAAAACCTATAAATGGATACTGGAAGGTTTTGGCATAAGTCATGGTCAGGCACTTATGCTCTGTTGTAGGGAGTGTTGACATTTTCACTTCATGTAACTTTCTGGACTTAATTTATGATCCTTTTGCACGTATCTTATTCCATGAATTATTGGTGTAATTTAGTCAGTTTTTGTTTGAACCTTAAATTCCTGCGATTAAGGTGCAGCTTGTAAAAGTAGATCTGTTTTCTTCTTTTTTTTTGCTTGAAAGTGTACTATGAGTGGGTGCCCAGTCGAGGCCTATGTTGTTTGCGAAAGTCAAATGAATAGAATGGAACAAAAAAACAAGAATTAGTTTGTAAAAATGTCATACTTTCTTGTTTTTCTTAATATTGAACACGTGATATTGTGCTACTGTGCATCCTGGAAACTCCATAAATCATGATGATTTTAGATTGTAAACCCTTGAAAGGAAGTTTTGATGTCTTGAAAGTGAGTTATAACTTAGGTTTCTCTAATACATACTCTTTTTAGTGCAATTGACGTATGTAAGTACAGGGCAATGCTACTTGGCTCTGGGTTTGACATTGGTTTAAGCCTTAAGAGGCTTTTTATCTTTTCTCTTAAAATGTAGGCAATCAAAATGTACACAGTTGGTTCGTGACTTCAGTTTGAAGCTCTTGTTTTGTTGTTAAATCAATGAAACTTACAAATGATTAAGTTCTAGAAGGACATGACAATGAAGAGCTTCCAAACTGAAGAAAGGGACGTGTTTTAATATGGTTAAGAAGCATCTGCTTGTAATTCTTTCTATCAACTGAGACAACTTGCTTCAGGAGTTAACCCGAATGACTTTTTCAATGGATCACTTAGGTGCAAGAGGTAGCTGTGTAGTACCAAACCTATAGGGTTGCAGGTCTAGAATTGTCATGGATGGTACATTGCTTGTGGGTCATGGCTGTTATTATGATCCTTCCTCCCCTTCATTTGTCATATTCATCATGTGGTCCCTTGTCCGCTCCTGATACATATTTCTCTTACCGTATGCATGTATAATTAGAGCACTATCTGATGCAGTTCTTTTGAATTAGATGTTGTAATTAAGCAGGCTGATTGGGATTCTTCCAAGGTTCGGGAGAAGCTTCGCCATGATATTGAATCTCACGCATTATCTGTCCGCGATGCAAGATTGTCTGAGCTTAGAGCTCATTATGAGGTTGTTGAATTGTGTCTCATGGGAAAATCGATTTTTATGAGCATGCCTTTTATCAGTGCTCACAATGTTACTAGTTAATCAAATGGATGTTGATTCATATGTCTTTGCCTCTCTAGAAACAATTAACTGAAGCACTTGCTGAGCCAGTGGAAGCTTTATTTGATGCTGCTGGGCTGGATACCTGGGCATCTATAAGAAGTCTTTATAAGCATGAGACAGAGAAGGCTCTATCAGGGTTTACCATTTCCCTTTCTGGATATGAGTTAGACCAAGCTGCTTCTGATAAAATGGTTCAAAAACTGCGAGACTATGCAAGAAGTGTTGTGGAAAGAAAAGCAAAAGAAGAAGCGGGGAAAACTTTGATCCATATGAAGGATAGGTAGCTATCTATTGCTCTAAGCTATCAGTTCCTTTTTAGATTTCTTCTTATGGTGAACTGCTTTCTTTTGACATTATTGGCTTTTTCTAGGTTTTCTACAGTCTTTAGCCATGACAGTGATTCTATGCCTAGAGTCTGGACTGGGAAGGAAGATATTCGGAAGATAACGAGGGAAGCCCAAGTTGCGGTAGGCTATAACTGTTGGGTTTGTGTCATTTGGTGGTTTTCCCTCAGATTCTTGATCTATATAAATTTATATATGCATCATCGTTTTTGTTTACTTGTATTTGTTTTTAAAAGAATGATCTGGTGCAGGCTCTTAAGCTCTTGTCTGTGATGGCGGCCATACGTTTGGATGAGAAACCAGATAGAATTGAGAATATTCTCAGTTCAACTCTTGTAGATGGTCCAGCAGCCCAATCCAGGAGCCGTGAAGTTTCCTCGGATCCACTTGCTTCAAGTACATGGGAGGAGGTAGTTTTAGTTTTTTAGATTTCATTAGCTTCTCTTTATGCGAACATTGAAGTGTTTATGAATGTAAAGAGCTCTTTCATGCTTGTATCCACCAGATATCTCCAGAGAATACACTGATCTCGCCGGTGCAGTGCAAGTCTTTGTGGAGGCAATTCCAAGCCGAAACTGAATACACTGTAATCCAAGCAATTTCAGCACAGGCATGCAAGCTTAACTTCAGTTATTTGACCTTATCGTCTTTGGGCAGTCACTTTACTGATGTTTCACACAATTTTCACACAATTTTACCATCTTGCTAATTAACTTGATCAGCTTGAATGCATCATCCATCCTTGTGGTTGGTGGTGATAGAAATTCGAAATCTTCAGTCATGTGGTTTTCTTTTCAAGAAAGAAATAAAGATCCAATCTACTGTTTCAATCTACATTTTTAAAACAGCTGTGTGGATTGTCAGATTCTTCAAGATATTGCGTTTCATTTACTGTGTTTTATACAAATTCTGCAAAATCCGGTTTGATATATGATCTTTGCTAGTGGAAATCGCCTCTTTTTTGCACATTTCGCGTTGTATTTCTTATAGATGTGGCCATTGTTGCGTTTTTTATCAGCACCTTAGTGGCGTATAGGCTATTCTTTTTTGTGCAATATATATTTTGATTATGTACCAGCTGTGCCACTTTTGTCTCATTTCCAGATTGCATTGCAGCTAAAAGTATTTGGGGGTTTCATATTGTTGGAAGAGTATAGAATTCTTTAAACCCACTCTCTTAAGCTTACAAATATAACAAGTGATTGAAGTACAAAGACCACTTATGAGATGTTTTTTTACTTATATCACCCAATCAAATCAATTTGTTGGGATTTTTTGAGGACCCTTTGTCGATTTTGTTTATGGACAATGGTGGCTTGGAATTGCCACAATAAACATCCACTGCTGGTACATACCGTGCCAAAACTAACTGCTGACTATATTTTTAACTGGCATGGAGCATTTCAGCGGCATGGCAATCCATGCTCTTTTCAACTTAATTATGCTATATTTCAAATTCTCATTGTGGCCTAGAATAGGTGAGAGTGACAGCACACTGTAAGTTCATAAATAGACGACACATTCTAAGCCATAATGAGAATTTGAAATCTACAATAGTTAAGTTGTATTTGTCAAAATAGCTATTTCTATGGCACATTCTAAGCCATAACACAATCTTATAACGCAATCTTATGGCGATCCATGCTCCTCTATTTCTCACTCTCACCTCCTCTCCGTGCTCTCACACCTCAGCCTTGCTGTCCGCACAAAGGGTTGGCACAGCTGGTGCCACCATTAGCCATGGTAGGTTTTAGCTAGTACAAGAGGATGGCTTTATTACCATTGGTGCTTGTATTCGTCAAGTGAAACATCAATATGAGTCCGTATCGCATGTTAAGAGGAAAGAGTAAGGGTTCACACCAGTCATTAGTGGCTGTACTTCCCTTCAAATCCTTGGCTTCTCTAGGGCCAGACAATCGATCCATTTCCCTCAGGCTGCTCGTCCTTTTTACTCATTCAAAGGTTTATGTTATTCCGATTCTCACACTCGTATTTCAGAAGCATGCAAAAGTATGGCAGAAACAACTAGGTATGGAGTGAGTAGGAATTACATTAGATTCAGTTAGCTATGATGGGTTAACCTTGACTTATAGAATCCTAAACACTTGATTTATCAAAGAAGCACCCGAGAACCAGAGCTTGAGATGAAGAGGATGGAACATAGTCTGAGACTTATAAATAATGAGTTTCTGAAGGAATGGTCAGTTGTTGGTCTCAAATCACAAAGTGGCTAGTGTGCATTTTGGTGGATTGCAGAAAAGAGTTTCCTATGTGTACTTTTTTCCCCTGTAAGTCCCTTGATGAGGTGACCCGTGAGCGTATGTTATATATCCAGATTACTCTTGAGTGAAGAATACTTTTACTTGGTTGGTTTGGATGGAATTATAGGGCAATTTGTCTAAACAACAAGGATGGTTAGGACACCAACTTCGACAAGTTTTTGGTTTCGTAATTTCTGTAGGCGGGTCGCGGGTGTTAGTGGTTCATGCTATATTTTTATTTATTTTCGTTCAATTGCAATGTGTACAGTTATCAGAATACTATCAGTCTGTTTGCCTAGTCACTGCTTGTCTTTTCCTTTTAGGAAGCTCACAGGCGTGGTAACACTTGGTTACCTCCTCCGTGGGCAATTTTGGCAATTGCGGTTCTTGGTTTCAATGAATTTATGGTGCTTCTGAGGTAATTTCTTCTGTCAAGATCATATCGTAACTCTGAAAATGCGTCTAGCATTCTCTCATTCCCATATCTTAGAAATGCTGGCCTAAATGGCACTTCTTTTTTGCTGGACAGGAATCCTCTGTACCTCTTTGGCCTTTTTATTCTTTACCTAGTGTCTAGAGCGCTTTGGCTAGAAGTTGATATTGCTGGAGCATTTCACAATGGCACAGTAAGTTCTTTCTGTTTCAGTTTTATCAGAGACTGCTTGTTGAAAGACAGGTGGTGGTATTAACCAGTTAGATTTTCTTTGTGGACTGTTGTCAATTACTAAAAAAGTAATTCTTGAGATATTTACAACTTTTGCCAAAGAGAAGAAAGACTTACTATACAACTAATGTGATAAGAGCTGTTTGTCACTATCAGAGCTGTTTCCACCTGATGAATATTTTATTCTAAGTTCATTGTAATCGAGTCCAGTGCATCCATAAACTCTCCTTTCTTGCTGTGATTGTTTTTATCATCCTAATAACCATCACCGCTATCCATTAACGTGTATAATATGTTCGAGAATAAGAACTTATTTGGCATCTTACCCTGCCTCAGCAGCTAGCTACAGTTCACACATTATTTTAGTCATTCTTACTGCATTATGGCAGAAGCATCTCATACATTTGGGCCGTCTTTTTCCTGATGACTAGCTGGTAAACTAACACCGACTCTCCATCTTTTTAAACTTGGAACTGCATGATGGTTTACTAGAGAGTTCCTATAGATAGCCTGCTAAAATAATGCATTCTTACCGCCTTCTATTTTCTTTCAGATGACGTTGAGGAAGTTACCTAATAGTTCTTTATGCTAGGTTCTGCAGTAAAGTACATCCAGCAGAATTACAGCACTTGCGCATAAGTCATAAATTAGGTGAGATAATGGGGTGGCAAGTTTGAGAAATATTAAAGTGGCTCCTTTTGGGGCATAAAAACTTAGGTGACAATTTTATGATCAGACCCATGATCCCAAACTGACCCAATCAAGACTTTTTGCATCCTGGTCACAAATAATCGATTTGAATATGACATCATTATAAGCAGGTGGAGTCTGGTTGAGCTACGTAACCCGATTGACAAGAAATGACCCAATTAGTTATTGCGAAATTTGGTTGAACTTTGGTCAAATATTGATATTGAATCTGGAGTTCATGTTTTGTTAATGCCTTGTGTTTTGTGGTGAAGCTCATCATTTTTTCAAGATTTAATAGGGTCTTAATAAAACAACATGTAGAATTGGAAAAGGTCAGATTAGCATACACGGTGTCTTAATAGTTTTTTTGAAATGACTAACTTGACTCATCCAAGCTGGAACTTATATGAATGGGTAACATTGGTTGTTTTATTTTTTTGCTTAGTTGAGCCAGAAAGGCTGTTAATACAACGAACACTTACACCTAGACCCTCGTTACACCTCCTGGAAATCCAATCCGAGCCCGGCAAGCAAGGTCATCCGCAACATCGTTTGAAGTCTGAGGAATATGAACAAAGATTACACCCCCAAGGATAGCACTCAAACTCCATATCTTCCTAAGTACCAGCTGCGATTCAACCAACCAGGCCTCCCTCCCATTGAGGAATATAATCACATTCCTCGAGTCAGATTCAATAATCACCCTTGTAATGCCTCTCGCCACCGCATCTTCCAGCCCTCTCTGAATTGCCAAGAGCTCAACCTCCTCACATCCCGTGGCCATTACTCTCTCAATGAGAGTCCATTCCGGAGACCCCCCCTCCCAGCCAACAGGCTACTCCAATGCCTGCCACTCCCGATCCAAATGCCCAGGAACCATCTGTCTGTATAACTGCGCAGCCTATAGTTTGGCTTCTCCGATGGTTTGCTTGATAGGGATCAAGACTCCACCCTTTGTTACGGTAGAGTTCTCCTACCAGCCTACGGATCCTCCATGTAAGTTACTCAGCTGAGCAGTCTCCATCCCTCCAAACGACCTCGTTCCGCTCCTTCCAAAGCATCCAAAGCCCATAGCCTACCAAGGATTTCACCCATCTTGTGGGCGCATCGACTGATGATGAGGTATTTAGGGGCTGTTTGGTTGGGGTGTATCAGGGTGCATCGCACGATGCACCATGATACCCCGATTCCTCGTTTGGTTCACAGTGTGCATCGCATGATGCACTCTGATACCACGATCCACCGTTTGGTTCGCACGGTGCATCGCGCGACACATGCATCCCACGATGCATTTTCAGTTGATTTCGTGCATCATATGAAACGATCAAAATGACCATTTCATACGATGCACCCTCGCGCGAGCTCTTCACCGGTGAACCCAACACTGACCCTTCATCAAGGACGTCATCTCTCCTAGTTCCCCGGCATCTCTCAAGCTCTTCACCGGCGAACCCACTCCAGTGAGGACTCCACCTCCGCCCTTCCGAACTCCGTCCAGTTCCAGATTTGATCGTCTCGTCGATTGGCGACCCTTCTTCAACCGTGACCAGGAGAGATCCGCCGACCACCTCCCTCCATTGCCCGCGTCTTCCTCCCCTCCAAAGCACCGCCGTCGCCCCCTTTCGGATCTACCGCTTAAGTAGCCCAACGGCTTGATCCGACCCGGTGGATCGACTCCCCGGCGTCCCATGACCCCTCCTCCCTTAGTCCCGAGCTCCAGTGAGGTCCCCTTTCCGCCGATCCTACTATGGCGGGTTCTCAGCCGTCGAATCCTCCCTTCCAGCTTAAATGAGATCATATTGCATCATATGATCCCAAAGGCAAACCAAACATCAGCATTAGATGGCCGATGCATGCATCCCATGGGCCACGATGCATGCATCCCACGATCATGGTGCACCAGCGATTCACGCAACCAAACGCACCCTTAGTAGCTGCAACAAACGGTCCAAGTTCCATCCCTGTAATACTGTTCCATGTGCTGGAAGAAGAAGGCTGCACAACCTATTTGCATATGGACATTCGCTCAAGATGTGCCTAACTGATTCAATCCCACCACACTCCCGCGGGCATGACCGATCCTGGATTAGACCCCTCTGGCGAAGACAATCCCTTGATGGCACACGGCCGTGTAGCAGTTTCCATAAGAAATGGATAAGATAGGTTGGGTTGGTTGACCTGTTAAATTTGCAGTCTGCTTGGGTTCAAAGACCTTGACCACTTAGAATATAATTTCAGTTAAAAGTATGACATGGTGGCATTTAGCTAGGTGCTCGGGAAAAGTAGTGGTGGGCATAACTAAATAGGTAGATATGCATACTCGAGCAACCCTTATCTATGACGAAGATTGTTAACAAGGACTTCTGCAACTTCTTGGTCTCGAGGACAGGCTTTCTGATATGTCTAGCATGGAATTTGGATCAATGATTTAGTTCCTTTAACATGCTTGATGCTTCAGTAACTTGCTAAATGCTAATGTTGTTTTTCACCTAGACTTCATTACAATCTCACAGTGGGCTGTAATGTCTAATTTCCATAACTCTCAGGAAGATATTAGAATAATTGTTCCCGGTTTGCATCACTTCAAAGGATGATATTCGTGTTTTGCATCTATCAATTGAATGTTCTTGTATTGATTTCTATAGTAAAAGCTGATTTCTAAAGTAGTAAAAAGCTCTTGACCTAATCCTGGATGCAGCTCTCAGGACTCCTCACACTGTCATCAAGATTTCTACCAGCTGTTATGAACCTACTAAAGAGACTAGCTGCAGAGGGCCAAGGGCGACATCAGGGCCCACAAGGTTCTCGACCAGCGCAACCACCTCCTCTTAACACTCAAAGCTTTAGGAACCAATCAAATAGTCAAGCCCCACTGTCCAACTCCATGCCTGCATCTTCATCATCATCTACAGCTTCTTCTCCCAGAAGTGGCGTCGAATACTCGAACACTCTAGCACCGGGACAACCTGGAGATACCGACTGTGAAACTTGTTCATGTTGAGTGGCTGGTTGCTGACTGTTGATTAGAGATTAACATACTCTCTGCCCAACTGTCGCTGTTTTTTGGAGGTACCGGAGGCTGCATATATTTGCTTCCCCTGTGATGAGCTAAGAGAATGCTCTTTAACCCAGGGAAGTCTTGATGCATTTTCCAGGAGGTGACTTGCGTTCACAGTTTCAGCAAAAGGAGTCTATGAGAAGATGGAACTGGATCCTATCTTATTTGGCTGCATGTATCCAATCTTTAAGTCTGTATTATGGAGTCCCTTAGCTGTTGAAATAAAAATAATGCTCTCGATGTATAGTTGCAAATGTCTTGGTTTTGGTCTATATGATCTTTCAAGAGGAGTATCCATAGTAATGAACTAGAAAAGCTGTTCCTTGGTTTTTTTTTTTTTTGATTAGATGAGCCTAAAAGGCTTGGAAATAAGGATACAGTAATCTACGGCAATCCTACAGATATATAGCAATCCCATCCGCAATCAAATTTTCAGTGCGGGGGATGAATAAGAACAAGATAGATTCTAAACTCAACGCTGCCATCCAAATTCTCCTAACAGCCCCCTCAACCTTCATTGGCCAAGGTCGATAGCCCTTGAGAACATCCACGATAAATTTAGAGTCTGACTCCACCACTATTCTCCTCTCGCCAATTTCAAGAGCCCACTTGATCGCCTGTCAAACAGCATACAATTCAGCTTCTAAAACTGAGTCTACCATTGGAATTGGCTCCCCTTTGGCCCACTGTACATTACCATCATCAGAGACTCCAGTAGCACCCACCGCCGCCCTCTTGGATTTTCTATCCACCGACGCATCCGCTTGGACCACCAAATCTTCACATATGCGGACCTTCGGATTGAGTACCCCGGAGGAACGAAGATGCTCCTCCGCCATCCGCAAGGCCCTCCTGGCCAAAGTACTCTCCCTCTCTCATTTTCCATTGAAAACCAACTGGTTCCTGTCTTTTCAAATAACCCACGATCCATAGCCTATCAAAGCTGTTCCTTGGTTGAGAGCTGCCAATTATACTTCTCTTACTCGTCTATATCCTTGTGAATCATTCTTTTCCTTCATTTTTCTTCTACTGGCTTCATGTTTTCCGAGGAAGAAAGAGTTTACTACAAGGCAACAAGGTATTGGAAGTGCATATGGCTATGATTTATGATACGTGTATGAGCACAGGCCCCATGTTATCAGTATTAGGCTCATGTTGAGTTTTGTGCTGCAAGGGTTTTCTGGGGCGCTGTTCTCTTGGTAGACTCCCTTCTTTGCTAGAATGTCCTTCGACACAGTTTCATACTGGCTGTGTTATAGGTAACTTGGTTACGAGAGTCGGGATTAAGTCCTATAACCCCGTATACATTGTGATGTCTGACCCCTGTATCCGTCATACAACAGCTTGGTTGGATCTCTAATCTGATTTACAAATTTCATTCTCAGATTACTTTGATTGATTGGAACATATTGGCTAATGATTACATGAGCTGAAAGTGACCTTAGAATCCCTCCTTTCTTATAGGTGAGCAGCACTCTATGTGGCTATTAGTTGCTGAAGCAACCCCCGAACAACATCCATTCTCACCTAAGCAGCACATAAAGACGAGTCTTTGCCTTGTGAGAATATATGAGGTGATCCTTTCATGCCACTCACTCCGAGTCTGCTATTCCATCATCTTCAAAGGAGGTCACCAACGTTCTCAGATTCTATACTCAACCAAGTAGAAGACAATAAGCATGGACCCATTCCTTCAAACCACATGAGGCTAAAAGAAAGAAAGGTTGATTTTATATATTCTCTGTAGGATGTGAACTTCTTGTCTTAAACTACCAGTCTAGATGAGGAAGTGAAAAGCAAGAGAGCTTTAGGCATCTCATTGATAAGTCTAGTATAAGTATGTATCTTCATTATGGACGCCAAAGCACATTTGTTAGAAGTTTCAGAAGGTTAAGACATGTAAGACTCTTTCTTGATTCATGATTGCCTTTATGGTTCCTTATGTGATTAGACCGGAAGTGTGATGAAAAGTGACTTATAAGAAAGTGAGACTTTCTTACAACTTATCACTTCCCCTCTTCACTTTCATGCAACCAAACAGCCCTAGAGAAAGGATGATCGACCACAGTATCATCTCTGTGAAAAAAAAGCTCAAGGCAACATCCTTTTCACCTTTACCTTCATATCAATAAGCCCTTTAATTCAGAGGCCAATGAAACTTAAAAGACTTCTTTCAGCCACTGCATGTCCTTTTCTATCATTTGATCCCTAAATTTTCTTGACTATTATGGAAGGGACAAGGACAACACTTTAGGATATTCACTATGGGAGATGAAGAACCCTTCGATGTAAAAAGGACAAGTTTACATGTCTCTCTCAGAACAGCCAAACTCTAGGATATTCACATTGGGAGATGAAGTCCCTTCTTGGTTGTATTGAGCATCTCATGTCACTCTCAGAACAGCTACTGGAAACATCCCCCCCTTCCACTCTCTTTCTCCTCATCTCTTGTTTGATTCGATCACGCATATATATATATATATATATATATATATATATATCCTGTGACAAGCTTCAAAAGCACATGAGAAGAACTAGACATGATACATTCTTGCAACTTGCAACTGTCCTTGTGCTCTCTGAATTAAAATTAACTTCCATATGGATATGTTCTCCGGCCGGTGTGGTTGAGGTGCCGGTGGCGGTGGTGCGCGCGGTACGTTGTCGTTCCATGGACCACTTGAATCAGACCCACAGATACCCTACACTGCAATGATATATGATGATGTAATCAGGGCCACATGACATGTTTTGGGGATTAAAGTACCTTCATCAAAGACAATGTACTAACTTATAGTGTATGGATTCATTCTACTAGAAAGTTGAGAGAAGGATTAGTTCTATATTTTTGTCATGTCATGGTTCAAAGCTTTTTCTCCTTTGAAGCTCTTAAATGTGGAAGTTGGCTATGCAATGAGACTCATATAGACCACCATGTGTCATGTGTGGCCATCTTCACCTCATCATGCTTTTATTAGAACTCAAGTCACCAACTCTTTCTGAGGCCACTCAATATGGTGCTACCAGCCAACCACAGAGACCTTTGCAGGTCAATAATGGAGCCTTTGGTCTTCAAACCAAGGCCACATTTCTCCACTTTAAACCTATGATCAACTTTAAACCCTGAAAAGGAGGGAATCAGTCAATGCATGCATGCTTCAAAAGACCAAATTATAGTGTCAATCAAGGCATACAACTTCCAATGTTGCAATTTTTGAACATTATATGTTTTTGTAAGGATGAGCACAGATTATATTGAGGATCCACTATCTCTCTGTAGTTGCTGTAGAGCTTTCAAATTATTGAAATGAGCTATTGCTTTAGGATCATGCGTAGAGGCCTCGAATGTTCTGACAATTATGATCACTAAAAGGGAATATTATTCATTGCTGATTCGGTCGGTGCCATATCATTTTCCGATGAAATCATGGATAGGCATGGCACAGGCAACGCAGTTTGATCTGATATACTTGACTAATATGTTTGATCTTCTGAAGAATATATCAATCTTCAGATGAGTTCATGATTGATTATTCCTGTATGGTTCTCATATATGGTCTATCAGTCATTGAGTTGGTAGATCATGCTGGTAAATGTCAGGGATGCATGAAGAATGAGGCAAAACTGAAGAAGTGATTGATTAGGCAAATACACTTTCTGGCTGTCAAGATTTTCTCTTGAATTAATGGATGAACTGAAATCTCTTCAGAAAATTGTATCGATGCAACGAAAGCAGAAAGCTAATCTGATCTTAAAACCCCTTTCTTGTTCTGGATGGAAAATGTGGCCATAAAAAGACTATAATGTTGATGTTGACAATAATGATCATCATTGTAATTTGCAATTATTACCTAGTAGTTGTTTAATTAAGAAATTACACTAGAGTTGATATGAAATTTCCCACTGAGCTCCATTTTAGCCTATCAAGCTTTTGTTCCTCAACTGGGGGGAGTCTCTCTGCTCTCTCTTTTTCTCTACATGGGGAAGGTTGTATCCATGTTTTACTTCATTCAAAATCCAATCATCATGCTTCTTGCTGCTCTGTTTAAGGAGTCAGATATCCCAACTTCCTCTCCTCATTATTCACTATGAAGTCAACCCAAATGAAATAATACAGAAATGCTGAGAATATTTTGTTGGTATCCTTTGTTTTGGCTATTGGATTTGAAAAGTGGATCTCACTATTGGGATTTAGAACTTTTTCTTCTGCACATTTGGAGATGACCTGTCTCCTGACTTTGATTGGATAGCAATTAATCTGTGGATATGATGGTCTCTTGCAATTGCCATAACCAGCTATGTTACTATACAATCTTTTCACGTCTATCTTGGGGGGGCTTTACCTTA
>CAWUCF010000028.1:0-20492 GCA_963920575.1 Narthecium ossifragum | reverse complement strand
AGGTTAGTTCAGTCTAAATAACTTTTGTCTTGATTGTTTGAGTTGTATATGCTATCAAGATTGTTCTATATTTTTTCAAGCATTGAGTTGATATTGATGTTTGCAGGTGAATTTACAAATATGAGAGAGAAGTGGGTTCATATTGATCCCTTTGCTGCAATGAATGGAATTTCCCTTTTTTCGGAAAATAATATTCCCTGGAGGTATGCCTGCTAACTTTTGCTAACAAGTTGCCTATAACTGAGCAATCTTGTTTGCATGACCTTGACTCTTAACAATAGTTTAGCTTGTTGAGTCTTGATGAAGAGTACTAAACCTTCCATTCATATACTTGTCAAAGTTCACCTATAAGTGGATCTCTGACAACATACATAAACAGCAGGAATTATAGACTAGGGTTTATCCCAATGCTTTGCATAAATATTTTAGAAGGGAACTTCTTTGTCATGCACCTGGTACTACTTTAATCGTATAGCTTCAAGACCCTTTAATTTCTTTCGGTGAAACACACCTATGAGAATCTTGCCCAAGTTGCACATAGAAAACCTGTCATATTCTGCATAAATGGGAAGTTTGATGAACTAAGGAAAGACGATGCTATTTGGAAATTGAAAATTTTTGTCAATTTGTTGTATGCTAGAGGCTTTCAGATAAAGGGACATTGAAACTATCTGATCCTTCCAGTGACATTCAACTCTTAAGAACTTTCAAGCACTGAATGGTTTTTGTGTGTATATGAAAACCATTCTAAAAGTATAAGGTACTCATTGTCAATTTAAAGGTTGTTTGGTCGTAGTGCAGTGCATATTTTAGGGATTTGTACGAGATTTGGGTTTTTTTTCATCGAAATAATAGAGGTGACATGTATCCTAGCTTGAGTCACAAGGTCTGGACTTGAAGTGTCACAGTTGATATTTATTGATGGTTTTCAGTACATGCTAGTGGTTGTATACCATTTGAAAACTTAAATGAATCATAGGCTTGTGACTTATGGTATGCTTTAGCTTGTGAATATTTTATTTGTTTGTGTACTCTATAAATTTTTTTTTGTAAGGGACATTGTCCTATTGTACTGGTTTAATAGCATACTTATATCTGGTCTTTAGGGCTAAACAGTATATTTCCCTTTAGCTTATACTTGAACACCCTAAGGAATGGATCAGCTAGATAGACTATGGTTTCTCTGACCATTGCAATGGCAAGGTTTAGAACCTGGGTTTCTATGCATGTAATTTTGCTTTATCTTGTTGTAATGTGCAGTTGGTATATTTCTCAATGTCTCTCTCTTTTTTTTCTTGGTAACAGATACTCTAAAGAAGAAGGTATTTACCAGGAAGAGTACAGTGCCAAGAATTTCACCTACTTATTGAAGTGAGTTATCCATGGTACTGCTGAGCTATTTGTCATGCTCTTTCTTAGGAGAATTAGCATTCTAGGTGCCACTTCTGTGACCGGCCTGGTCGATGATGGTCTAGCAACCTTTACTATCTCATGGTATTGTACTGATTTGACCATATTTCAGTAGCCTTGTTCGAAAAGAATTAGAATGGTAGATACTGAGATGTTTCCTATATCCACATTTGTGTTTCTGCAGACTGGTAGAGCCGATTGAGGGAAAAAAGAATATATTTGATTGGCCGATTTTCTTTGCACATTTGCCTTGCACATAATCCTCACTTGCAGATTTGCTGCTTTTCCATCTTGAGGGACAATACATTGTTGATTGACGTTCTAGTTCTGGAATATGTGATATATTTGCATCTTTGCTAGCAGCTTTATAACTTCATTTATTTAATCGTTTGTTCCATAATGTCTACACTGCTACAACTTGATTCATTGGACGTGTCTGAATCTAAATATTGGATTTCATTTGGAAGAGCTGAAACCATTTGAATATAGCGGGTTTAGTAGTGCTTGATTTGATCACGAATGGGAAGGCATAAAATGGTCAGTTATACATATCAATGTAACAGAAATTATATGGCTGCATTTTTTTTTGGGTGCTTCTCTCCTGCCTTCCAATCAGCACATTAATTCAAGCATTTTCTTCTTAATCTGACATTTCAAATTGATGTTAACTTTTTTCTTATTATGTGTAGCGTGCATTCTGAAATTGATGGCTTCAAGTGCTTATCTGCAATAAATGGGTTCTCGAAGGCCCGTTTTGAAATTGGCTTTCCACCAATCTTGCTGGTAGGATATTCTCCCTTACCATTATGTCTGAAGGCTGTTATCATCCACAAGTGGAAGTGTATTATGAGCAACCAAGCTTTCGTTTCTAATTAATGATTATATGGGACATAAAAGACAATTGAAGAGCTTAATTTACTATTGATGCTTAGCTGGAACCATTTTAATCTTTGATTTTCATTACTGATGATCCTTTTTGATTGGAGAAAATAATATGTTGACAATATTTTTTCTGCGGACAGTTGAAGGAGCCAAAATTATATATTCATGCAAATATGCTAGACGAGGATGTTCCCATCTCTGATTGGCCAGGTTGCTCCTGATATTGTCTGGATACACCTTAACAGATGAAGAAATGGAGAAGCCTGCTGAGTTCTTTTTGTTTTCGAGTTTGTTAAGACTGATATGCCAAGCTTCTTCACTGATCAAGCTGCCTATTAATAACTTAAAAACATTATTTATACTTCAAGTCTTATCTATGTATACAAGTACTGCTGTACAAGGTTTTCAGATCTTAAGTTAAAGCTGAGGAGGAGACAAATATGATTCCTTAAGATGTTGCTCTTTGCATACATCGCAGACAAATACAGTCACGAGTCAATTCCAGTACTATAGCTACTATTCTGTAAGCAGGTTATGGCTTTCTATGGGGTTCATTGTAGTAAATGTCATTTTACCTTCTTGTGTTGATTAGATATGCTTGTTTGGTCCTTGGATACAACAGCTAAAGGAGACTGTTATTGCCCTTTCTTGTTTGGCTATTATGCTATTAGCCCTATCATCTCATGGTCATGAATTTTTTCCTGTTTATATTTAAAAGGTATCACAGGATCCGCAGGAAAAGTTTTGTAATCTCTGGAAGTTTGGCCTGTAGGGTTCTTGCCTGGGCCTGGCACCTGAAAAGTTTTGCTTTTCTTCTCGTTGTGGGGCGTGTAGCCTAGTTTTCCTTTGTAGGTTTTAATGTTGGTAGCTTGTTGATGTAACCAGGTCGTTGTGCCCTTAGCCTACGGGCGTATCTGCTCAAAAAAAAAAAAAAAAAAAAAACTCTGGAATGGCTCTCAAAAAGCCATCGTACACGAATCACAAAGCTGTTGGCATTGCCGAGTTCTTGCTGTCTATTGGTGAATGAGGTTTTCCTTTCAAAGCTTTTAGCTTTTTGAAAGGAAGCTTGGAAAAGTGAGACCTCTTTATGCTTTTGCTTGCCAGTGCATGAAAAATTTGTTGCTTAACAGTGTGTTCTTGAGGAAAAGTTTCCAGGAAAAAGTTAAGGTTCTTGTGCAGGATCAAGATGGGTTTTGGTAACACAAAGCAACAACAAAATTATTGGCTTGTGAACTAGCTATTAGTTTATCTTTTGTCTATTGAAGTAGGTTTTTTGGGTACGATCAAAACACATGTATTGGCTTTTAATATATCTTGTCTTTTGCACGTGAAGTGACTTCTGGTCGTGCTTGATGTTGCTACTAAATTGCTTAATTGGTTTTTGTAGTCCCAAGAATAACTTATTGATATCTACAAGTGTGACAATAAAGATGGCAAATCCATTTTATAGAGCAAACTTCAAGAAGAAATCATGTGGCACAACACAAATTCCTTAAAATTGCAAGGATAAACCCTTTTGTATTAAATTTATAATGATCATAGTCGACTTTCTTATCCTTTTTTTAAAAGTGAAAACATTTCTTCTTCTTATTTATATGCTCCATAGATTTGAACCTTTATCATTAGCAGCTAGGATGCCAATGCCATTGTAGATCCTATGATGCATGAGTGGGTTTCCACTCAGCACGATAAGAAAATTAATGTGTGTAGACTAACAGAACAAAAACATTCACATCAAATGAGGTCTCTTTGGCTATTCCCGTCACCCACTCTGTTTGGCTCTAATGCCTCACAACCACATTTAACGCTAGTCTTTGTAAGTTGAGGTCGACCCTCAAGTCTAGCAGGAATCACTGGATGCTATTGTTATGGGTCACTTGGACAAGTGCTGTAGGAGATCTTGATATATAACTTGTCCGGTCACGACCTTTGCGTAGCTTAAGTGGTTAGTACCCAGCAGCAGCAGGGTGAAAGATTGGTATTCGAGTCCAATCCCAAACTTCTAAATTTGTTTGAAATGGACATGTGCCCGAGTCAAGCTAAAAGCTCAAATAATTCAAAAATATAAAAATAAAAATGTAAAAATAAAAACTGAAAACTTTTCCAATGGCTAATAAATTAATCAACTATAATCTTGATCAATCAATGGTCCTCAACTTTCATAGCCTCTGTTTGAACAACTGTGGTAGAACAAAACACATGAATTCAGAGTAAGAAATGGGTCATCTCAAGACTTTTTATGCCTCATTAGGCCGAAAGAGGGAATTCTTTTAAGCCTCGGATGGATGTGATTAGTTGGAGTGCTTCATCTGAACACCAGGACAAATCCAAACCCAACATTCAGATTATTGAACAAAAATATTCAGTACGCAGTCTACATAGCTGACATCATTTCCTTCTCTTTTCTGGAAGTAGAGAAATGGGATGGAGGAAAAAGAGACAGTGACAATGGGGTCATGCATGGAAATATATGGAAGGAATGGGTTTTGGTTCATAAGTGGAGATGTAGATGGATGACACAATAGAGAAGGGTCTTTTTGGCACATCCACATACAATAACATACATGATTGATATGATATTATTCCTTTTTCTTGTATGATTTCTTCCTTTATTGCTGAGTGCTCAACATAAACTTAGATAAATACTAATTTTGACTCTTACTTGGTAGTGAAATCAAAGTATATAATTTTTTTTTAAAAAACAGAAAACAGAAAACAGAAGATGGTATCTTGATTAATAATTAAATTCATCCATTCGGTTCTATTGGCTTAAGCTTTTGAGGTGATTAATTAATTGATATGTTGTATGATGATTAATGATTATTCGAGCCCATATGTGAGAGGAGGGGTATGTTAGAATGTAAATTAAGCGATTAAATTCACCCATTCATTTTAGCTTAAGCTTTTAGAACAATCGGTGATTTAAAGATTAGAAAAAGGCTTCATTAGTAGTGTTCTAATCTTCCCATGCTTGTTCTTTAGTTGTACTTTTAAAGCTCTTTTTGAGTAGAGAGTGCTCAGTGTGTCATCCTTTATTGTTTTGCGAACTAAAATTTGTGGCTTTAAACCGTGCGTAGCTTTTTAATCCAAAACAAGTGCAAACAATTCCTACCCACTAAGACTTGAAACAAGAGCTTAATGACTCTTTAAGCACTTGATTAAGCTTTTGAGGGTGACTCTGTCATCTGTGCTAGAGCTAGACAACTTGCATATGTGTGACACTGACTCGATACCATTTTAACTATTATAGCAAAAAAGATATGCCCACAAGTCTTTCATGATATTGATTGCCATATTATTCGTCTTAATTGCAAGTTACCATGGATTCAAAAAAAAAAAAAAAAAATCAATGAAAAATTCGCAATCTAAAAAAGTCATCTATGTTTTTGTCTAATCACCGGTTAACACGCCCATGGTTAGAAACCTCATATGCATGAGTCGTTGTCTTTCAGATGTCGAAAGGTCATGGTTAAAGACTCGACTATTAAAAAAAATAAAAAATATATATTTTATCATAATAATCATATTTTTTTTATCTTGATGATAATTCGCAAACCTAACCTCGCAGTTATCATCTTTCTTGGCTAAACCTAACTGGTCTCATCTGGACCAGTTCTAACTCAATTCCATCTAGAAAAGAAACAAGGTTGGGGTCCAGTCTGGCTGGATGACAATTAGATGTGTGACACCCATGCTTTGGCTTATCATCACCTATATTTGACTTATACGCTACAAAAGTGTGACACCAAATTAACTCAGCCACTGGATGCGACACTTGTCGTGCATCTAACGAGACGGAACGATTCAAGTTGCTCTGTGGATGGCTCTACCTGCCTAGCACTGAGTCCATTGGAATAGTCAGTCATACCTTCTCCTAGAAGCATATGAAAATTATATTTATAGTTTTTTAAAGTATCACTCAAGATAAGGTAGCAAAATTTATTAAAAGTGGTCAATGGCTGTAAATGGTCCAAATTATGCATCTGAGAAAGAGAGGTGATTCAAGATTGCAATGAGTAAAGTGGAAATTAAGGATTTATTTAGAAGTTTAATGACTTAGATATCTCCTTGAAATATGGGCAATTTGGCCTCCAAACTACCAATCTGATTGGAACTTAGCATGTGCATATCACACTTAGAGGCTAAGTAAGGTCTTTGAAATATAAATTAGTTAAAGGGTATCTCTTATTTAGACTATTTATGATAAACTATTTCGGAAAAGTTCTATCAATTTAGCACAACTGTTTGGATAAGTTAAACCCAATGGTCCCCATGAAACATAATTAGATGAATCCTAATTCTAAATTGTATAGATAATAAGTGGCTACCTTTATTATATATATATATTTTTTATGATATAAGTCATTAGGTGGGCCCCCTGTCACCTGGCAGAGTAACCATCAAGTTAATGGGTGATTCGGTTATAAAAACCGAATTTGATTAATGAATTAGTATGGATATTATATAAGGTTGATTGTATTAGATTAATATACTATAACTATAGAATAGATATAACTATATGAATTAAATCAACATTATAAGGGGTGGTTATGTATAACCGTTTTTACTCCTTATAAGATTGATTATAAGTTAGTATTTTCATATTAGTTGGAAATTCCCATCATTTCTAACTTTGATATCTTCTCTCATGGTTTGACAATCATGTGGTCTCATCTCTCGCATTGGACAGAGCTCTAGTCTCCCCTCTGTGGCGGGAATGGTTTCCCACAGCTGGCGTGACTCATCTCTCGCATTGCCGATCAGATCACCGTCCAATCCTCCTTGAGCTCGCCCCAGAGCGGCGGTGCCCTGGTCCATCTCCTTTCAGGCTCCAACAAATTTGGAATCTACACCCCTCCTTCAAGCAAGGGGTTGCCAGGGCCTGGGGTAGGAAGCGTCGCGGATCAGAGCAATACATTTTCCATGGCCGCATCAAGGAACTTAGGAAATTGGTGAAGACATGGAGCAAAGTTGATGAAGGTGACATCTCCAATTCCCAGCTCCACTTGGAGCATCACCTCCATAGTTTGTACCTACAGGAGGAGCAAGCTCCCCTTCCTCTGTATCAGGAGCAGCAAATTAGGTGCCTTGAGCGCCAGCTCCTTGCGCTCGAGGTGCAGCGTGAGACCTACGTCGCCCAGCACCGGCCTCGCTCCTGGGTTGCTGAGGGGGACAGAAACACTCGCTCCTTCCATCAAGGAGTTAGAGCAGCCTCATATTCCTCCAAGGTCCTCGAGTTGAAGCTAGAGGATGGTGTTGTGGTCAGTAAGCATGAGGATATTGTTGCTCTGTTCCTAGCGCACTACCAGCAGCTCTGGGCCACGGACAGGGGCAGTTCCACTGCAACTCTCCCGCCTCTCCCCACCATCTCTCCTGAAGTTAGGGACGGCATCCTGAGTGAGGTATCTGCTGAGGAAATTTTGGATGTCCTCCAAGCCATGGGCAGGGACAGATGTCCTGGTCCAGATAGATTAACTGTAGAATTCTACCTGGAGCATTGGAACATCGTTGGGAAAGATTTCACAGCCTTGATCCAAGCTTTCTTCAGGAACTGTAAAATGCCAAGTGGATGGAACAACACCTACCTCGCATTCATTCCTAAATGTGCCAACCCCAGACGCATCAAAGATTACAGGCCTATAGGTCTTTGCAATGTATGCTACAAAGTCATTTCCTCCATCCTAGCCAACCGCATGAAGCCAGCTCTCCAAGAGGTTGTCAGCCTTGAGCAGTCTGCCTACATGGAAGGACGATCGATCCAGGACAATATAGGGACGGCCCATGAGCTCCTTCATACGCTGCAGAAGGCTCCCAAGGAAGCAGCTCTTATGGCTCTCAAGATTGACATTAGGGCTGCTTATGACTCTGTCAGCTGGCGTTTCATTCGCAGGATTCTTGTTAGCATGAACTTCCCGGATGCCTGGATCAACTGGGTCATGGAGTGTCTCACCACTACTCATTTCTCTTTGCTTATCAATGGCAGGGTCTGCGGCTTCTTCCCTGCCGCCTGCGGGCTCCGGCAAGGTGATCCGTTATCAGCCTACCTTTTCATCCTTGCCCAGGAGGCCCTCACCCAGTTGGCCAAGACTCCCCTGATTGCTCTTAAGGGTGTGTCCTATCCAGGATCGACCTTGCAGGTGAGTCATCTTCTTTACGCTGATGATTGCATCCTTGTGACTCCTGCGAAGCGTGAGGAAGCCAAGAAAGTCACCAACATCCTCAAGAGATACAAGAAGCTCGCTGGATTGGAGGTCAGCCCGGAGAAGTCCAGCACCAAATTCTCCCCCTCCACCTCCCCCTGGCGCAAGAGAACGATGTCCCGTATCCTTGGCTTCTCGAGGCAGTCTACTCCCTGGAGATACTTAGGAGTTCCCCTTGACTCGCGGCGGATACAAGTCAAGGACTTCTCACCATTGATCGATGCGGTCCAGGGGAGGTTGGCAACCTGGAAGAGCTCAACCAAAGCCCTGGCGGGGCGTGCCGTCCTGGTGCAGGCCGTTCTCCAAGCTATGCCTGTTCATGTTATGTCTTCAATTCCCACTCCGATCTCTGTTCTCAGCAAGGTAGCTGCATTGGCTCGTGAATTCCTCTGGCAGGGGAAGAGGGGGTCGATCTCCAGAGTATCTTGGGATGTTGTCTGTAGGCACAGGATGCAGGGCGGGCTTGGATTCAAAGATCTCAAAAGATGGCAGCTGGCTTTGCGAATGAAGCAGGCATCCAAGTTCCTGGATTCGCGCAAGAACATATGGGTTTCTATTTGCCGGGCAAAGTACAAGGTCGCTGACGCTCTTCCCTTACCACGACACTCTGTTCCGGCTTCGTCCCTCTGGCGTTCCATTTGCAGAGCAGTGGTCATCCTCTGCAAGGGGCTGCGATGGGAGCCTGGGGCAGGATGCCGAGCGAATGTCCTTCATGATTGGTGGACAGGGGATGGTCCCCTGCTCTCATACCCATGTCCGATGGTAGCTGAGGGCGATGCCTCGCAATTGTCAGTCCAGGATTTGGTTTTAGAAGATGGCAACTGGGACATGGTCAGGCTCACCTCCTTCTTCCATCCAAGCATGATCGATGGCATCCTCATGGGCGTTTCGAGGCCCAGTAGCGGCAGCGATAATCCGAGATGGGTCTGGAACAAGGAAGGTAAGGTCTCAGCGGCCTCTGCCTACCACATGCTCGAATCGTTGGAGAACTTGTGTGATATTGAGGATCAACCGCAGCTGTGGAGAAGCATTTGGAAGGCCTCTGCAGGTCCCTGGGTGAGAATGTTCTTATGGAAGCTCCTACATGAGAAGTTGCCAACCCGATCTGTGCTTTGGAATCTTTGTCTATCCTCTGAGCATCTATGTCCTCGTTGCTGCCATGCGGAGGAGACTCCATAGCACTTGCTCTTTGATTGTGGATTCGCGCGGGAGGTATGGAATGGGGTGCTTCCTGAGACCTCCACTGTTGGCTGCAGCTTGAGTATGGGCCGCTTCATTCATCTCCTGTGTCAGCCTCAGAAGGATGAGGAAGGAATGCGCAGGAAGTCACTACTCGTCTATGGTGCTTGGTGGATTTGGAAGGAGAGATGTAAGGTTGCTGCGGGGGAGGCAAGCTCGGGTGCATGCGAGCTGGCGCGTTTGATCAGATGGCAGTCCAGGGAGTTCATCAACACCACCAACCTTCACAAGGACAGGCCAGCTCCAGGGGTCAGTGCATGTATCAGGATTCAAGTAGACGCCTCCTATCATTTGCCCTCAGGTATGGCTGGCATTGGAGTGGCGTGCATTGATGACGACGATCTTCTTCTATGGTCTGAGAGCACTTCGCAATCCACCGGCTCCATTCTCCTTGGAGAGCTTCGTGCCGTACATCTGGCAGCCAGCATCGCGCGGCAGCGAGGTTTCAAGCAGTTACTTATTGAGAGCGACTCATTGCACGCAACCAGGATGATAGGGAGCAGAATGCCATTAACGGGGGAAACCATGCGTGTTGTGTAGGACATTTGGTGGCTTGGGCGCAATTTCACGGATTTTCGCGTCGCTTATATCCCCCGCGAGGATAATACACGTGCTGATTGGTTGGCTCGTGAAGCCCTTCGACTTTGTATGGACTTTTTAGATTTTGAGGGGGCTGAGGGGTATGCCCCAAGTCCTTCAGGATGATTTTGTTCTCGGCCCCATGCCGGGTCCTATAGCCTTTGGGCTCAATTAATATAAAAAAAGACAATCATGTGGTCTCCCAATCTAGTACCTACCTTTCAAATTATTCTTGTTTAGGGTCCTATTAGCCTTATTTTCCTGAATTCAACTTTTTTTTTTATTATTGGTGGCCATCCTTCCAATTACTTGTTAAAAATCTCCATTTGGCTCAATAATATATGAAATATCACAATATCTTATTGATGGCACATGTCATACACCTCCAAGTTCATGTCGCTTTATATTCTTTAGACGCGAGCATCGCTTAAAGATGCTCAATGTCTAGAAAAAAACATGATTCAGAATAAAAGCTTTTTGTGAAGAGATTTTGGGTTAAAAACGGCACTTGCGAAAAAATATATGATAAAGAAATTTGCTTATAATGTGTGTCGTGACGATGGTGAGTTTACTAATTCTAAGCCGGTGGAGTCAAACCCAATTTGTCCGATTTGAATCCATCCTAACCTAAAATCGATCCAATTTTTTATTTTTTTTTATTAGTTCAGCCAACATGCTAGGCAAGAGTTATAAGAAGGAGAACAAAATCAACATAGAACTAACAAGAGAAAAATCCGAAGGAATCTCAGATCCAGAGCAAAGACCGACTATCGAGCTTAGGTTGAATGAGAAGAACCCAACAAGGTTAAGACGAGCTAATGGAAACATTAAACACGATATAATTGGAAAGCACTTTTATTTCTCGAGATGTTGTCATGATCTCTTTAGAAATTTTGTTTTTTGATTCAAGAAATTTTCTTTTCTAATTCAAGAAATGTCTAAGTCCATGTTTGGTATGGGGTTAAGGGGGTTATTCTCTCTTATCCCCATTTATATTTCAAATATTAAAAATAATTATTACTATTTTATCCTCATTCCATCTACCATCGTCATTCTATTTTTTCATATTCTCATTTATTAATTCTATTTTTTCTGACCCTTTCTAATCCTATTTCTTTTAGCCTCAATTTTTTCTTAACCCCCGTGTCAAACGAGGGATTAAGGATTTGGTCATTAGTTTCACCTGACCTCTACTTCTTTTTAGAGAGAGAGAGAGAGAGAGGAGCTAGATGTGACCCATTATGAGCTTTGCATGGGATGGGACCCAACAATGAGATTGACCACAATAAGATAACATTTCTAATCAACAAAAAACAATTATATTTTCTTAGACCAGTATAGTAACTATACCGAGACTATGTTGTTCTTCCTGTTGGCGTTTGTATAATACCCGGTCCTCCGACTTATCTAATCAAATATATATATACACCGAGACTATGCACATAAATACCCTATATAAAAAATTAAAAACCAAATCAAGAGAGTATGGTCACCCGCCTCGTCGCAAGCATCGCATCACACCACCCAGTCACCCTCCTCATCCCAAGCATCGCATCACCACCCACTTTCCTACTTTTTCCCAATTGGAGATCCCCGGCCACTTGGCTTCACAAATGGCTGAGATTTTGGGGGTGAAACAAAGTGAGTGTAACATAAGGGTGGTAGTACCACAATATAGTATCATCCTTATATAGTAGCGCATCTGAATAGGATTCTGATAAGCGTAGAAATCATAGTCCTTTCCATGTTATCTTGCTTGGGTTTCCAAATCTAGGGTCAAACTCAACAGTGATGATATATATGAGAGTAATATCCTACAACCCCACCAATAAGGCGAGGCCAAATGGAAAGGATTGATGCACCTCTTCTTCCTCTTGAAGTTATGGTGAAAGAAGTCCGTGTATCAAAATTGTGGTGTGTATGTGTCACTTGAGTCACAAGTGCATTCATTCCTCTTGAAGTTATGGTGAAGTCCATTCAATATATTCAAAATTGTGGAGTATGTGTGTTACTTGCTATCACAAATATATTCATTTATGTGCTAAAGCACAACATTTGTTAAAATCACCTATCATGATCATATGTGGGCTCAAATGATCATTTTAAACTCGTGAAATGATAGAACTCTTAACCCACTACTTAATCACTTAACCTATAAGCTTAAATAGATAGGTGAGGATGGATTTATATTAATGTTGTCTGACCCGTCTCTCATGTGGGCTTCAATGATCATCACAAGACATAGGGTTAAGATTTGTTTTATATTAATTCTATAAAATAATATTAATATAAACTCGTCCTCACCTAGCTATCATCTTAAGCTTTGGATTGAGTGGTCAGAATTTTTTGATAATAGCATAGCAGAGATCATAAGTTCAAACTCTATGTTCACGTGTAAGTACTCATTATCATTCAAGCCCACACATGAAGGACGTTCCATGTCGCCACCGTCCCATTGAACAAATCTAACAAGGGGTCAGGCTAAGTATCAAGTCACACTTCATAAGGAGTGTCACCTAGGGTTCTTTGCGAGCATCAGGTCTCATCTCATAAAGATGAGCGTCATGTTAATCTTTTTCTTAAGAGGTTAGAATTTAGTATATTTCAAGAAAACTCTTGTAAAAATATTTTATGTGTAGAAAGTCCGAGGATATTTGAGCGGACTACATTGGGCTTGTTTGGTACTAGGATAGGTGCAGTCAATCCCAGGATAGCAGTCAAACACCCATTTTAGCTTGGGATTCCTATCCCAGGATAAAAGGGGATTCCTATCCTGCGATAAGAACTATCTTGGGTTTCAACATCCATATCTTGGGATTCATTTCAAGTTTAATTTAGAACGGGAAGGTGACTTCTTGTTTAGAATCTTTCAAGTTAATTTAGAATATTACAGTTTGTTTGTATATCTAATTATAATCTTTTATGCTTTAATTAGGTTGATTATGTCGAATATTTTTTTTCAGAAGTACCGGTGAATATATGCATTTATAATATTAATGAAACAAGAAAATATTATTAATTAAATTATTTGCATTATCATATTATATGTATTATCATATTATTAAGTAATTGATTAAAGCCAATGTGAATATTATATGCATTATCATATAATTAATTAAACTACCAATATGTCCCATAAAATTTCAAAAGTGGAATTTACTTATTTTATATTATTTTAATATTTTAAATAATATTATTATATTCATATAAATGGGTTCGCATGGGGATGCATTGATGTGTATGACCATGCAATGTCACCATACTATGTCATGTGACGATGCGATCTTTCTTCGCGACCGTCGTAGGTGGAGGCTACGTGTACGTCGCCGACGGCCACGGCACCGGCAACGAACGTATTCAACACCGCCGAGCCATACGACCCGGTGAAGGATAGGTGGGCATTGATGTCGACGATGGCGGAGGAGCGGGCGTCCGCCAGATATGACAAATAACCAGGCGTTGATATGAAAGGGATTCACCGGTGGATGCGTCGAACATGACGGATGTGGTGGTAATATTATACTTTATAATAATATATTCAGATTGATTATGTCGAATATGTTATTCAGAAGTTAAGGTGAATATATGCATCATAATATTAATAAAACATGAAATATTATTAATTAAATTATATGCTTTATCATATTATATGTAATATCATATTATTAAGTAATTTATTAAAGCCAAGATGAATATTATATGCATTTTCATATTATTAATTAAACTACCAATATGTCTCATAAAAAAATTAAAAAGTGAAATTTACTTTCCAGCTCACCAATCCTTATTCATATTCCATCTTTTTCATCAAAACACCATTTTCTTATCACAATTAATCATTATCTCATCATCCCTACTTTTCAACCAAACACCAAAGTTGAATGACTTTTATCCCACGATTTATCCCAACATACTAATCCATATCCTCTCTCGTCTCGGGATAGACTATCCCGTAACCAAACGGTACCATTAAGTTGCTATGATGCGATGTCAAATCATGGATTATTTCAAAAACTTTAAACCGTGGTAGGTGCGTGTAATTTTTTTAACTATTGTCAATTCTAGTTCTAGACAATATAATTCACCCACAATAACTCTTCTGTAATTGTATTCATTCAGCAAAATCTTAGTTGTTATAACATCTTGTGTTTTGAAAAATCTTTTACCAATTGTCCAGGATCTATATAACAGGTCAAAGTGGAACTCTAAATATTTAAAAGAAACCCTTTTAAATTGTTGCTTGAATTAAAAAACAAAAATTGTACTGGAAAAAAAAAATTCACTCTCTAACTCACACATGTGTTTCCTATATTTTGTATTTTGATATATACATATCAGAAATTGCAATTTTCTGTCTGTCTACCTATGTATTGCTCCTTATGATACAAATATATTAAAGAAGGCAAATAACGATTCGGATATCAACAAGTGCTTAAATCATAAATAAATTATCCTAAAAGGATAAGATAAAATAGAATTATTTATTATATTTTAGACGTAATATCTCATGGTTTACTTGAGTAACATTATATTTAAGTGGGCGCTCAAGAAAGCAAAGCTGAATGAGTTTCTATTTTACTCAGCCAGAGTGGTCATAGCGACGTTAAAAAAAGAGCATTAAAAAACACAGAGGGAGAGAGAGAGAGAGAGAGAGAGAGACTTTTCCTACCTATTAAGCTCTTCACCTTTTCCCCAACCATTAATTTGATTCCCCCAATGGTCTTCCTCCTTCCATTGGATTGTACATATTCCAATCAAGAAACCCATCTCAAATTGTAAATTTTTTTGGGCTCATTTCTCCATTGTTGGAGCACCTTTTCTCCATTTGCTTGTTGTGCTCTTGTGTTTTGTTGGGGCTGAGGCTTTTTTTGTGGATAGAACAAGAAAGACTTCATCTAGGTCTTTTGGGAGAATCTTTTCTGGGGTTTGGAAGAGAAGCCTTGACAAGCCCATAGAGGGCTTGAAGGATTTATCACTGTCTATGGTTTTGCTAAGAATCTTGATATAAAACTCTTCGTTTTTGTTCAATTTTTTGGGGTTTAATTCTGTTCGGAATTGAAAAGTGAAGAGAGGAATGGGAAAGCACGGACCTTGCCGTCATTGTGGCGTCACAAGTGAGCTCTAATCCATGTTTTTGGTTTACAAACCTTGGATCTTTTGTTTACTGCTCTTTTTTCAAATTTTTCTTGTTCTTTTTAATGTTTACGTTTGATTGTGAGTGTTGTTATTTGCCCTTGGATGAAGCACATCATCTGCTTGTGAGAATGGTATTGGCTCAAGTTGAGAGAACGGCAAGACCACCTGTTTATATCTTCATTAATTTTTTTTTTTGTTTCGTCTTCTTCTTCTTTTTTGCTAATTTCCTCTTTTTTACCAGATGCTTACTCTTGAAATTTCAGTATTGATAATTGAAGATGGCTGTGGACTACCATCTTCTTGGATTGCTCTCGTTCTTGCTTCTTGAGTGTGCTACGATGTTATCTTTGGGATGTGTTTTGCAAACATATGTTTGCTTTTAAAGTCATCCAACAGAAGCTGAATCTAGTTTTAAATTGAATCCTAATTTTTGGAATCTTTATCTAGAACTCCCTGGAGGATTGTAAGCAATCTTAGATTACATTGTTCGATCATGTTTGACAGAAATTGTTGGTATGTGCACAGAGAGCTGATAATACGGACAACATGGGTTTTCTGGCTAATTCCCATTGTAGAAGTTCTTTGGGATTCTTGTGACCTGAAAGAACTCTTTGTTCGATTGCACATGTTTGTGAGGAATTTTGCTTAGAGTTCCTGCAATCTTCTTGTTCTACATTGTAGTTATGTACTACTTCATAGAGTCTCAACACTCTTCTTGTTCTTATTCTACATTGATCATACCGATTAAAGCTACTTTTCTTGAGGGTGCATGGTGGCTGTGTCGTGTGCGAACTTTAATTGGAACACCTTATTTTCACTGGTTGCAATGTATTATAGGTCCTTGTTACCAAAATTCCTTTAGAACCACTCCACCATGTGCTACTCAAAGAGGTCATTGTTTGTAACCTTAGGTCGATGGATTTAATTGTTGTCCTAAAAGAATGAACATACTAAAATGTTGATGTTGCATTCCTATTTTAACCTACATGCAAGTTTGTAAAACCTATGTTCTTTTATATCCCTTCCCACATTCTTTCTTCTTTGGAAAAGGTGGAATATATGGCTTTTATCTCCGATATCATCAAAAAGTTCATGTGCACTCTAGATACTATTATACCTTCGAGGTCCTTACAAGATGGAGTTTTTCTCATAATCCTCTATTGAGTAATTTGGCATATGATTCTGATGTATTTAAATGCTCATTTGACTCATAGCAGTAAGGTTTTTTTTCTTCTCTTTTAACCATTATCATTGTTATCTTGTTTGAGAGTGGTTGTGAAGTGCACTTATAGATTTGTGTGCTGATCCATCTCAATTGCTCAATAACTCATTCTTGTAGCACTTGCTCTCATTAATTAATGGCAGCGTGGAATCTGTTATTCTGTTTACAGCAATATACTGCCTGCTGGCGCTGCTTAGCTTTGCCTTGCTTAGTTAGTATGGTTGACAAAACTATAGCACTAGTCAGCTTATACAATTTCACAAGTAGAGAAGCACTTCCCTTTATTGGCAGATTTTATACATTTGCCTCCAGTGCTTGACCATAATTCATTCTCATTAGCGGACATTTCATGAGAGTCTTAAAGGGTGGGTTGTAATTACTAATCTCAGGGCATGTAGAATGATATTTCAACTCTATGGTTGAGTAGTTGCACTAATGGAAGAGCTAGCTTGGTAGTTCAGTTCGATCCAAGAAATGTCTCCAGGCATAAGTGGTTTAATGCATTCTTATGGCACCACAATGTTGCAAAATTTGATGATGATGTTGCTTTCTTGTTTGTAAGGGAAGGCTGGAAGAATATACAATATGATGTGCATTGTATACTCTGAAAACAAGTTTTTTATTATCTTCATAGAATGAACTTGATAGTCTTGTGTCATAAATTTCTTGAGTTGAAATCGTGAACTAGGTAACGTGTTTGTGCAATTTTTGACTACGAAGGATATATCATGCAACAGGCACTCCTCTTTGGAGGAATGGACCACCAGAAAAGCCGGTTTTATGCAACGCATGTGGTTCAAGGTGGAGAACAAAGGGCTCATTGACAAATTACACTCCATTGCATGCTCGTGATCCTCTTGATTCCGAGGAATTCAAAGCCTCTAAAGCTAAAGCCATAACCTTCAAGCCCAAGGAGCAAAAGTTCTACAAGAAAAAGCAGATCAATGGTGCAGTGGAAATTGAAAGAGAAGTGCCGTACTCTGACCAGAACTTCCGGAAGATTCTTGAGGAGGATATAAGCAACCGATCTAGTTGTGGATCAGCTATTTCATATTCAGAAAGTTGTGCACATTTTAGCGCCACTGATGCTAGTGAACTGACAGGTCAAGAGTCTCCCTCTAGATCTAACTATGAATTCTCTCTTTAGCTTGTTATGCCATGTAATTCACAGTTCTCATTTTGAATAGGAAGTTTATATTTCAAGAAAATTGGATATAAGTGGTTGCTCTGAACTCTGCAATCTAGATGTGTGCCTTTCGGGAAGTACACTTCTCTGCATCCTTCAATCAGCAGTGTTAACAGGAGTTTTGCTCATAGCTGCTAGCATAATAACACTCAGTCTCAAGCATTAAGATCTTTGTTACCACCAAATTAAAAACCACGATGTTAAGATTCAGATGCTGCTTAGAATTTAGATGCTTCTTATTTTCTATATGTATTTTTTACCATCGGGATGCTTTCATTAGATTCTGGCACCAGACTGTGCCTTAGCTGCTATCAAATCTGTTGCAATCTGACTCCTAATCAAATACTATGATTTCTCGTTTTCAGTATCAGCACAATCCAACGTTTGGGATTCTCTAGTTCCTTCCAAGAAGAGAACATGCGTCTCTCGCCCCAAGCCCTCTCCAGTGGAGAAGCTCACGAAGGATCTTTACACTATTTTGCATGAGCAACGATCTTCTTATCTATCAGGATCCTCTGAAGAGGATCTTCTTTACGAAAGTGAAACTCCAATTGGTTCTGTTGAGATAGGACATGGTGGTGTTCTTATTAGACAACTGAATTCAAAATCTGTAGAGGAGGAATCAGAGGCGAGCTCATTTCCAGTAGATAATAAACCATACATTGTGAATGAAGCTTTTTTCGGTTCAGCATCCTTCCCTGTACATAATCCGAGTAATGGTTCAAAGTATTCGAAAGTTGGCACTGAAAAGTTCAAAAAGTCCACAGGACAAGTGACCCAAGAGCATTCAAAAAGGTGCTTCCATACAAGTATTTTTTCCAATAGACTGAAAAGGCTATTTCCATATTTGAAACCAGTGGTTCTATTGGTTTAGCATGTGTCTAATCCTTTAAAACCCTATTGAGTAGGCTTCTAGTATTATTTGACTATATTGTAGTATATGTCTTGCAGGGATAGGTTTTCAAATGAGAACTTGCATATTCTACGAGACAGTAATTCACCCCTGTGTTCCATAGATTTAAACGTAAGAAGATTATCTTGTGTTTTCACCTCTATCTTCTTGAATGCTTATTCATTAGAACCTTTCCATCAATTGCTATTGCCTTTGCATGATTTTTGTGTCTTTGTCACTAACTATGTCGCATTTAATGTTGGTTTAGGATGTTATTAGCTTCGAGGTTTTCATAAAACTTTTAACACATGAAGAACAACAGAGGATGATGAAATAACCTACCTTCTACAGATACTGCTAAGCTACCAGAGAGGTTTGTATTGCACGACTCTTACATCAGTAGTCCTTTGAAGAGTCCAGCTGGCATTTTCTAATATGCCTATTATTCAAGTAGGTTCTGATATCAATTGTTTTGTATGCACAGCCTTAAAAGCATGTTTTCCTCCCCTCAATTCTTGGAGACCTTATGTTGCTACCAGCAATTGCTTCTAGAAGGAGTTTTTGATATCTCTTTTCCCAAAGAGAATGCTGAAGAGTGTAGGATCCTAAAGAGGCTTATGTTACTTAATTCAACCAGATCTAAATGGGTGGAGCATTATAAACAGATAAAGGTATCCACTGATCATTGCAGTACAAACCATATAAGTTCTAAAATCTTTCGACTGTCGAAAATGTAGAGCAGCTGTATTAGAGTTTGGACTTTCATCTAGTTGGAGGCGTTCTTGCTTCTGCACTTGGTTTGATTGATTTGTCTGTTTTCTTCCAATTTTAGGATGTGAAGAATGGAAAAGGAGGGAAGGAAATCGATACTGGGTCAAATTCAGTTAGACATTCCAACTTGACACCCCTCAAGAGACCTCATGACAGCCAAAACCAGAACTTGCAAGGTTGGTGCTTATTACAATATTTTGCTGTGCAATTACTAGAAGTAGTAATTTATTTTACTGATGTACTACTATATTGTGGTTTTCCTATATGACTGCATTAGCCAACAAAGGCGCTTATTGCTCTTTCAACATATTTTGAAAATTGTAGCTCTTTGATATATCTTTCCCTAGTCCGAGGAAATTCCTCTGATCGTTCCTGGATGCTAAAACTCAGAATAGTGAAATAGGTCCCCCAAGCCAGAGACTTGTTTTTGGATTTTGTGGGAAAGGCCCTCTCTTGCTCAATCAAGAAGGGTATAGGTTATCCTTAGGAGGTGAACATATGAAACCTTTCTTCTGTATTCTTTTCTGGATCCCTTTCAGTTGAAAATTGAGTATCATAACTGACCCTATATTTTCGATACAACCTGATTGATGATGAGGACAATG
The DNA here is from genome assembly GCA_963920575.1 of Narthecium ossifragum. Classification (NCBI taxonomy): domain Eukaryota; kingdom Viridiplantae; phylum Streptophyta; class Magnoliopsida; order Dioscoreales; family Nartheciaceae; genus Narthecium; species Narthecium ossifragum. The sequence continues at coordinate 370 of CAWUCF010000028.1, read as the reverse complement.
GCAATACAATTGCCATATCAAGTTTAGACTAACCCTTCTTGGTCAAAGATGATTTTTGGTAACCTCACAAAACCTACAATCACCAAATCGTATCACAGTGCTTGATTGGTTCTCATCTTGCTGCATATTTCAGAGGCAAAGGGCACCATAAGGAGCCCAAAAAGAGCATGTAAGTCCGGAGTCACGGGTCTGTCGCTGAGAAGACCACCTCAGCTGAATTCTTGCAATGCAGGCTTCAAAGTAGCATCTATCGACGATGACTTTGTAGATAACGAAGGGGCTTGCTTCAGTCCAAGAAGCCTTTTTGCATCTCCTCCAGATAGGAGCTCCATGCTCATCCCCCTGCAATTCACCGATGACAATTCTGAGC
>CAWUCF010000027.1:0-14432 GCA_963920575.1 Narthecium ossifragum | reverse complement strand
GGACGGTCCAGACACTGGTTCGCTATCTAAGAGTTGTCAAGGAAGTTGTTGGTCTCAAGCAGCGGTATCTGGAAGGATCGTAATGATCGTGTTTTCGATGATGGTGATTTATCGGCTTTGGGTGGTGGGTTACATGAGAGATGTCAAGGAAGTTGTTTGGTCTCAAGCAGCGAGGCGAGACCTTTGATGAACGGAGGAGCGGGGTTCAAGTGATTAGAACTGATGCCTCTGTTGATCCCGGGGTCTGGCGATGTGGCGGTTGATGTTGTTGGTCTAGCATGTGATAGGCTCCCTGTATGGGATGTGGGTTCGCCGGTCTCTACAGGGTCCGTTCTGCAGAGTGAGATGTTAGCGATCGCATTTGGCCTTAAAGAGGTGAGGTTTCGAGGTGTTAGTCGCCTGATCATTGAGTCCGACTCCTTGGATGCCGTACAGATTGTGAACGGCTCGAGGCTACGACCGGTGGAGCTTGTGGAGATAACTCAAGGGATTTGACAAGAGGTGCTCGCCTTGGATTCTGTCTTGTTTTTCTATCTCCCTAGATCATTTAATGTGTATGCTGATTGTGTTGCCCGGTTCTACCGTCGCTCAAGGTCTTCATTTGTTTGGGGCTGCGAGGATGGGCTGGGAATACTTGATAGCTTGTTGTAACTCCTGGTTTTGTTAGCCTTCATGCTCATCTCATCAAAAAAATATAGAGACTTAATGATGGAATTAACCGGTAGGGATAGATTAACGAAAACGAAATATACTAAATATGATAATTATGATAGAGGGAGGCATCCGACGAAAACTTCGATAGACACACACAACTTAAGCTAGTGAAATGTTACCAAGGATAACCTTTTTCAAAAAAAATATAAATGTTATTGCTTGATTGCAATAGGGCCATACCTATAACACGAATACATGGATGATTCCAATATTGTATGGTTTACTGCAATTCAGCTACACAAAGATGATACCATTCTCTTTTATGGTGTCGAGGACGATCCCAAGCTTACCTTCAATTCTCTCATTTTTCTTTGGTTCATAAGCCATTGCAAACACATCTGCTTCCTTGGATCTTTCGGCAATCAGTTCCCCAATCGTTCTACAGGCATCATTATCTGTGAGAGATGGCAGGGTGTTCCTCAAATCCTTGGCGTTGGAGCTCGCGACCGAGATGACTTTGCTCGTTCCACTGTGCACCACCTTAGCATGAATAAATCTCTTGGAGAAGAAGACGTTCAGCAAGAAAGGCCGCATGTACATGTCCGTCCTCTGTTTCCATGATTTCTTGTTGGGCTTCTTTGCAGCTTCCTCTCGAGATCTGCGAGTCCATGCAGCGTGAACCACACCAGCCTGCGAATTTACAGAATATGTAGCGGTAAGGAAGCATCTCCAAGAAAGGGGGAAAAAAGTGAATGCCTCCAGAACAGGACAACTCGGACAATGCCCGACCTCAGGACCATGGCAAGAAGCCGACACAAATGAGCACTTTAAGGAACAGCAGGGCCTACATATGTGCGACAACACCAATTTGAATACAACAATGTGCATTGCACCTTCATCGACCATCAATTGCAGCTTAAATTTCCTGGAAAAAAAGCCACAAACGACCCATGACCTTCCTACAGGAGTCGGGTACCATTACAACTTGCCTACAAGCTCTAGGACATCTGTGGAAACTATATTGCGTCTAAAGATTACCATGAACTACCAATCTCAATCAAAGAAGCAGCAGGCTAGAGCCAATTGCATAATTGTAACAATTTAAAAGACCAGAACAAGCTGCAAAAAGATCCCAGATTCAAGAGTGGCCCAACTATTATATTTAGTTATCTGCATGCCCCATACATGGGTGAGAGCCAGATTCTTCAACAAATTTAGTCAAGCTTGAGTTAAGCACAAAGGAACAACTTGTCAATGTCTTCTTACTGTTATAACATAAACTTCTTTGCCAACTAGGAATAAACCCAAATCTTGTCCATATTCACCAAATCACAGAGATGAGAATGCACTGTGCCAAGAGAATACTAAATAAATTAATTCATCCAACATTTGAACGAAATATAAAACATAACAAACTACTCCAGGTGCTCCAGTTAAACATTCAGACTACTGTCTTGGTAAAACTCAGAAGGCGTCAATTGTAATGTAGAAGCAACAAAAGCAATATCCTCCGCAACCTGATATCAAATTGCTCCAGAATTGTAGAAGCAACAAAAGCAATATCCTCAGCAACCTAATATCAAATTGCTCCATAAAGTCATGCAATGCTGACTCAGCAAGTTATGAGCCTAACTCTTGTGCATATTCGAACATCTAGATTACTTTACACCCAGAAATACTATTCTCACAAATAGGCTCATTTTTCGTACTCAAAAACTCTATTACGACCTGACATCAAGCTTCATTAGCATTTTAGTTGATGTTAGACCGAGCATTGATCTTTAAAAAGTTCGCTACTCCATATGCTAGACTCTTAGAACTCATGAACTCGTTTTGGCTCATATGAAGACTTGGATGGATATCATCAACACATTTGCACATGAACATAGCAAGCACTACATAGAACCTCTTATATTTCCCCAATTTCCCTACAAGAGTACAGAGTCCAGTACCCCAACTATTATACTACAGTGGGGTAGAAGTACAAGCGCTTGATGAATTAGTATACACTCAAATCTGGTTCACTTTTGCTACTAATCAGAATTTGTCAGTGACCAAGAATGCAAGAGTGCTTACCACTGAACCGTATAGTTCCATCGCTGCAACGCTACCACCATTCCACCAACCTTATGGTAAGACTCATAAAGCTTTTATCCTTAAAGCCAATAATACAACCACAAAACTCTCCATAACCTGTCAGCCATCGCGTAACAAGACCCAATCCCCAAACCCGGCAAGCTTGCAGTAACACTATAGTAGCATAAGAGCTTGATGAGCAAGTCAACTACCGACATAAGTCTTATCCATAGTCATCCTTTTAGACTCTTTAATGCCCATTTAGGTTCCGATCGATGCCTATTAGATAAAGAACAATGCAACAAAAAGCACTCACAGCCAGAAGATTATATATGCAAGAAGTGTAAAGGTACTACAGCATAGATAGTGCGCATTGGCAAGTAATCTGATTCTCATTCTGAAAATTCCAATTCCTCGATGGTTATTCCAAAGTTTTGAAATATAATCATCAGTGCACAGCACACAGATAAATCATGAAGACCAATATCATCCCAATTCCATGGCCTTCATCCACCTAATCTTACAGGTAGGTGAGTAGGACTAACCTGGCGGTTGGGCACCGAGGTGCGGAGGGGTAGGGAGAGATGCGTCACGGAGATCTTAGCTAGCGGGAGTGAAGAAGTCCATGAGAGAGAGGTGGGCTTCGCGCGCGCCCCGTGCGACGATGGCGTGGGTGGAGAGGAGGCATAGGAGAGGCAGCAAGCCGCCATGGCGGAGGTCGGGGAATGCCAAAAGGGTACCCAGCGATTAATAACAGTAGAATAGGATAGACTAATAGACTGTAGGATATATTATAAATCTAAGTGAGTCGGGCCGACTTGCCCTTGTTGGGTCGGGCAATTGAGCTCATGTGAATCAACTTGGTTGATGAAGCCAGTCCCAAAGCAAAAGAAGAAGCATTGTATGTGAGTTTGTTGCTAAAAATGTTCACCTTTTGCAAATCAAAACCCGTATTCTTGCGAACCAGGGCTCTGAAAAAAAAAAAATATGTGAAAAATACACACATACATTTTACGCGTCCATTTACACACATATAACTATTTATGTGTGCATTTTTCACTTATATTCTACACGAGAGCCCTGTTTTGTAAGAATACACGGAGGGGTCTTGATTTGCAAAAAGTGAACATGGAGGGACCTTTTTAGCAACAAGTTCCATTATATGTTGGATCTATATGTTACAAGAAATTGAGACTACATCAAGATGAATCCTGCAAATATATGCCATCCAAATTGGCATTGTGGCCCGGTGTATCATGAATTCTTTAAACATTTTCTTGACCAATTCCCTTAACTCAATTTTTTTTTTTAAAGAGATAAGCCCGAAGGCTAGTTAGTTACACGCGGATAACCAACAAAATTACAAGAAACTCGCCTTTGGACTGAGACGATCAAAAATAGCTAACTCTAACAGATGGCCTGACCAGCAACGTAGTCCGCTCTTTCTTTTTTTATGAGATCAGCCAAATGGTTAAGTACTAATTACAAAGGTCATCCAAAATTTCAAGCTCAATGTCAGGAGACCATAACAAATTGATCCCGGATCGGCGACGAAAACGGACAATATCATCCGCTCTGGCATCAGAGGCCCTCGGAATAGGTAGAATCCGCCCTTTGGTTATTCTCCCGGGAATAAAACAAACACAGAACTGCTGCAACTGAGTAGCTAACCACCAGACCTCCTGCAATTCCCTTTAGCTCCTTGGCTTTGATCAGCTGATCCATGGATGCATCTGACCTCTGCACAAGCAAAGTTAACGAGAACTACCGACACGTCTCTTGATGGAAGGCTAATATTGTTAAAAAAAAGAGGAAAATTAACTGATGAAACTGTAATCGTGGACGCTTCTTTAGTTTAGTCGTGCATGCATGCATGAAATACCTCGATCATACCTTAATTAGTTGAGGCCAAATCATTGGTAACCCTAGCGATTAGAGAGGACGCCTCTGCTATTTTAGGCAGGTTTGACACCCAATCCAAGCCTTCCTTGCTCACCTTTCCGTCCACTAGTCCTTCACTAAGAATTATGGATGAACTAGCAAAGAAGGTGCCGCCAGCGGTAACAACTGAAACAGGGAGGTATTCTTCAAGGGTTGGCCTGTATCCTTTGCTAGCCCACTTCGCTTCCTCCAAGTATGCTGCAACCTTTCCCTTGATCTGTATGTTTCAAAATAATATAACCCAAAAAAAAAGAAAAGAAGAAGAAGGATGATCAGTACTTAAAATTAGCAGCCAATGTTTGTAGTCGATCTGCGAATTAAGTAAGGTTGGATCGATACGTATGTATATATTTATATACACCTCTTTGGCCAGGAAGTACATACAAGTTTGCCTTATTTCTTCACTCGGCATTGCCTCCTCTACTTGTTGGATATATAAAGTTTCCAAATGCGTGAAAATAGATTTGCATGTACTCCGGCAGTTCGTCCACATCATGAAACTCCCATCTAAAAGAAAATACAGGTGTTAGATTTTTAATTTTATATAGAGTCATCCTTTAGCTTTCTCATATATATATATATGAGTTAAGAGGTGAATTAATCCTGCACATAAAGTACGTAATTATACTTTAATTGTTCATGACTAATTACTACATACCTTCGGAACACGTCTGTGAACTTTTGGAGCTCCTCCATGGTTCCGTACATGTACATCAAAAATGTCGTCCTCTATCGTTGCAAGGCAAAGAAGCTTACTGAACAGCATGTTAGCCTGTGAATATTTAGGCTCCAATAGTACTCCGGAGCTCCAAAAGTAAACCTCCACCACTCTATCCCTTGCAAAACTAAATATTTTGGTGAAGCCAAAATCTTTCCACCACCTGCGATAGAATAGGATGAGAGATTTGACGGTATATAAAGTAGATTGGCCTTTGATTTGGAAGTATCAAAGGCCTTATGCCAAGTTTCTTTCTGTCTGTGCAAGCGAATTTTTCTTTGATCAATGCAATATATATGAAGTTGCTTGATGGAAATTAACAACAGCTTAATAGTAATTATCCTGCACAATTCTTTGATGTCGAAACTTTAAATCAATTGTAGAAGTACACCTAACTTAACACACAAAATAAAACTATAAATTTGGTTGATTAATGAATATTATAAATTAAGCAAACTCGATGATTTTTTTTTGACAAGTTAAACCCGAAGATTACAGATTAAGAAACCCTACAAGGAGGGTAAGACAGGATTCCCAAGACAGACCCCGAAGAACCCCTACAACCAACAATAGACTCCAAAACACGAGACTCCCTCGCAAGGCAGTCCGCTCCTATGTTCAGCTCTCAAGGGATATGAACATTATGAATATTTACGAAATGATCCATCCAACTCCAAACTCCCTGCAACAAGTCATAAGTTTCTGATAGACCACGGTGCCCCTCCCATTAATCAAATCCACTACAAACCTTGAATCACTTTCAAAATTAAATCACCCTCTTCTCACCACGATTAAAAGCTTCCCCTAGCTAGGCCCAATCTCACTGCCTTTAGGTCTCCATGAAGAACTGATGCAGCAGGAATCAAACGTGAAGTAGTCCAGGAGATATTATCTTCGATCACCATCTCAGCAAGGTCCCACCTCGCCACTGGACATAGAATAAGCATCCACTTGAATACTAACACCACCCAATTCAAATCGCCCCTGCCTCTGTCTCCCCTTCCAGTTAAGTAACAAAGTGCTTTGCCTATCCCGGATCTTGTAATCTTGATGCAGACAGGGTGTAGAGGTTACTTTTCTCGCAGCTGTGTTTAATTTTCTGGGTACGTACCGGAAGTTAAACACCCGGCTCTTGCTGTCCGGTGAGAAGTTATGTATCCTCGCCATTGGGCTCATCGATCTCAATTCATCAAAGCTTCTATCTCTCTCTACAGTTATATGTTTGGAGATTTTGTGTATGTTTTAATTTTATACTAGTCCAGAGACTATAACAAGGGGGGGATCAAGCTACAGACCGGATGGCAGGCATTACTAGTCCAGAGATTAGTTCCATTGATGCTATGCATCATGAGTACTGGTTTATGTCTTGATTAATTCAATATAGTAGATATATGATGAGGCGTTTCGCACATTCCATCCATTGGTGAACTGTCTTATTCCGTCCTGGTTCTTCGTATAAGATACCGATGTATAACTTATACATTGTATAAACTATACAGTGGACGACGATATATAGGATGAACGATATTGATAGTGAGATGGATATATCTATGCATTTTTAAACTTTGGCCGGCCGTTTGAGACCCAATATAACATAACTTTCTTTCACACGTACGACATTAAAAATTCCAACAATGAAATCATGAACATATTAAATGGCAATCATTGATATGGTGAGGGATGCATCAGTATTAATTGTTGCAAGCCATTGGTCGTTAAACCTCATAAAACTATGCCCAATGGGCATGACTAGAATAGATAGATCTAATGAAAGACTGATCATATAGGTATATTTTTATGAGGGTGACACTGACACCCACGTACTAGAATGGACCGGACGATCAATCATATATATAACTAATGGAGTCTTTTGAGCTCAGTACAATCGTTTTCGTGTTATGCAAAATTCCTCAAGATTACATAAGTTTGATGGGCATATAAGGATTTAATTATTTTCAAATGGCCTGTTTTCTGACGAAAACATAAGCCGGCCTAAGTTGTAAAATAAGAAATAAAGTGTGTTTATTATGTAAACTTTTCTTTGATTTATGTCAGATGATGACACGTTTCGCATATTCGGATATTCCATCCAACAATGAACTATCATATTCATAGCATAATAAGATTCTTGGTAGTATTAATTGTATGATTGTCTGACTTTGTTTTCCTCTAATTATTTATGGATAGCGTATGCATGATGGGGAGTGATCCTTTATTTATTTAGGTTAAATTTTCAATTAGTACCCTGTAGTTTGACCGATATTTTTATGTGGTCCTTATATTTCAAAAAGTTGCAATACAGACCCTCAAATTTAAGAATCTCTCTTATGTGATCCGCCACGTCAGCTTCCGTCGAACGCCGTCAACCAGCTAACGGCAAACTAGCACACGTGGCCCATTTTTATCCACGTGGCCATTTTTAAATATATTTTATTTAAAAATTTGCCTAGTCAGCATCTTCTCCCTCTTCTCTCTCTCTCTTCTCCCTTTCTTTCTTCCGACCAGCTCACCATCGTCCCCGATGTCGCCGTCCCACCTCCATCCCGGCTCCATCCGAGCTCGCCTCCCCGATCTCGCCGTCGCCGTCCCGATCTCGCCGTCCTGATCTCGCCATCCCGAGCTCGCCGTCCCGAGCTCTTCTCCCTCTTCTCTCTTCCGACCAGCTCCATCCGAGCTCCATCCGATGTCGCCGTCGCCGTCCTGATCTCGCCGTCCTAATCTCGCTATCCTCCGAGCTCCATCCCGGGTCGCTACGGATCCGCACCTCCATCCCAGCTCGCCGCCGTTCGATCCCGTCGTCCCCAGCTCCATCCCATCCTCCGAGCTCCATCCCGGGTCCATCCCACCTCCATCCCATCCTCCGAGCTCCATCCCGTCGTCCCCAGCTCCATCCCATCCTCCGAGCTCCATCCCGGGTCGCTACGGATCCGCACCTCCATCCCAGCTCGCCGCCGTTCGATCCCGTCGTCCCCAGCTCCATCCCATCCTCCGAGCTCCATCCCGGGTCCATCCCACCTCCATCCCATCCTCCGAGCTCCATCCCGTCGTCCCCAGCTCCATCCCATCCTCCGAGCTCCATCCCGGGTCGCTACGGATCCGCACCTCCATCCCAGCTCGCCGCCGTTCGATCCCGTCGTCCCCAGCTCCATCCCATCCTCCGAGCTCCATCCCGGGTCCATCCCACCTCCATCCCATCCTCCGAGCTCCATCCCGGGTCGCGACGGATCCGTACCTCCATCCCAGCTCGCCGTCTTTCGATCCCGTCGTCCCCAGCTCCATCCCATCCTCCGATCCCCATCCCCATCACCCCCAACTTCCACCCGAACGCCTCACGACCTCCGACCTTCTGACCTCCTCCATGGCGATGATGCCCCTTACAGGGAGGCCGAAGAGTTCGCCGCCGCCTTCGAAGAGGCCATCGAGCTGATCGTCCGCCGGTTTCGGCCATGGAGCCGACGAGTTCGCCTCCAGCGCCTGTTCCGGTTCGGGCCGGAGCACCGGCTTAAGAGCCGCATCGCCGCTGTTGAGGACGTGATCTGGGTTTCGACGGCGCCGTCGCCGTCGCCGTCGGGGCTGGGCATCGACGGTGAGCTTGTCGGAAGAGAGAGAGAAGAGGGAGAAGAGAGAGAGAAGAGGGAGAAGATGACGTGGCGGACCAAATATGTTTAAAAATGGCCACGTGGATAAAAATGGGCCACGTGTGCTAGTTGGCCGTTAGCTGGTTGACGGCGTTCGACGGAAGCTGACGTGGCAGACCACATAAGAGAGATTCTTAAATTTGAGGGTCTGTATTGCAACTTTTTGAAATATAAGGACCACATAAAAATATCGGTCAAATTACAGGGTACTAATTAAAAATTTAGCCATTTATTTATATTCGGCATTTCCTACGACTTGGTGGTTTCTGACAGAAAAATAAGCATTAATTGGTAGTTCCTGATTTTGATATTACCAAATAATAAAAGAATTAACGTTTTTTTTTTTTGTGTGTGCAAATACTCAACTTATTACTATTTACATTTTTCCCTCTATAACTTGTTTTTATGGCAAAACGCCACATGGCTGCATTAGTATCAGCACCTGCATGTCCAACTGTCCAAACTATTGATGACCCTCTCTTGTCTTGCTCATGACGATGCATGCATATATATACTCGGAAAGAAAATAGGGCACCGAACATACATGCATATATGTGTGGTGGGTTAATAATTATCTGCCCATGAATCAAAAATGAAAATTTTGTGAATGTTTAATTATAAATATTAAGACCTAAATATGTTTATTGCAATCTTCATCCTCCCATTGTCCGGATTCAACTCAAAATTAAGTTAATTGGCCAAGTAAAGATAAACTGAGAGTAGTTAGTTTGGTCATTAATTAATTGTTCCTCTAGTGGTTTTGATCAGGTCTACTTAAAGAGGTGTGATTACATTCGTTGGCCAAGTCCAGCTAAGATTGGATCGATGATGCCCAACCCGACATGATGCACATCATTCTAATTAATTAAGTTTTTGTATTTTCCAATTAAGAACTTATAGGTTTAATAGGTTTTATCACGAGGGCATGAATTTGGAGTTGTATTTTTTTATATTCTAATTTGATGTGCAATCAAAGAAGCTGGTTTTCAGCTAATTAATAGTCTGAAATTTTCATTTGAACTTACTTGTTTCTCTAATTCCCTATTTTAATTCTAAAGAAGGCCCTGATAAATAAAATAGGCAAACAATTGAAGTTGGATTCAAGAATTTTTTTCTTTGTTCAAGTGGTTTGCTTCTTGTATATTCATGAGAAACCTCGCCCAATTCCCTCTTATAATTAGTTTCATTAATTTCTGCTCTGCATTCTTTCGGATTTTATTCCATCGACACATCTCTTAGAAATCGATGCTTCTGTAGTTTAGGTACCAGAACTAACAGTATTTTTCGCCCATTGATCTTAATTATGTTGCTGGACTAGCAACACGAGGGATGGCACACAATATCAAGTTGGATTTCTTGCGAACCGTTACTCCAAAGGACCCTTCTATGTCTATGTCACATGGACTTCCTCCATGGGGGAGCTTCCAATCAAAGTAGTAGATCAGGTTGGCGAGTGCTAGTTCAATGCTTGCTAGCCCAAAAGACATACCAGGGCACATCCTCCTACCTGCACCAAAAGGTATGTACTCAAAGTTAGCCCCTCTGAAGTCTATCTGACTGCCACCAAACCTCTCCGGCTTGAATTCCTCTATGTCATCCCAGTATTGTGGATCCCTTCCCATAGCCCATGCGTTTATTATTACCCTCGTCTTTGCAGGTATCTCATAATCAAGAACTTGGCATGTCACCCGGCACTCTCGAGGTACCAGCAACGGTGCCGGCATGTGCAGCCTCATGGTCTCTTTGACAACCAGTTTCAAGTATTTCATCTGGCTTACAGCCTCCCGGCCCACCTTGCCGTTTTTTCCAATCATCTCTCGCACCTCCGATTGCACCTTCTCCATCACCTTGGGATTTCTAACCAGCTGCGTCATCGCCCATTCCATGGTGTTGGCCGAGGTTTCACTTCCGGCCGCAAACATGTCCTGAAAGCACGGAGGGAGGTGATTACTTATATAGTTGTGGATAACGAATCAAAGTTTAAGGTATTGATGATCAAAAGGGATTGATAACAAATTAAGGTTAAGGTATTGCATGACAAAAAGGGATGGCATATATATAGTTTAGTTACTCTTCTTCTTTTCTTTGTTCTTTTGATTTTGGTTCCTCGATCATTTGGCTTAACTAATCAAAGAAAAAAAAAAAAAAAAAAAGTAATTTAGTTTTTCTTGAGAATAGAATTGACTTACAAAGATGAGAGATTTTAAGCAGTTGTCAGAGAGTTGGAATTGATCATCAGAGTTGTAGCCTTCCTCTTGGATATTTAACAGGACGTCGAGCAAATCCTCTTTGAATGGTGCGGCCAACTTGATGGACCCCATCTCTCTCCTCATCTGCTTGTGCTCTTCGATGATATCCTCCAAAATTCGATCAATGTCTCGATGACACCTCAACAGTTTTACCCTCGTTCCGCTGATCCATCCCACCAGCGGCCATGAGGGGTATAAGTCTGCGAGGCTGAACCCCGATGCCAACTCTATCGCCTCATTCAATAACTTCAAGTATGCTTCTTGATTCCTGTTGCGCATGTTTCCCATGATAGCCCTCGTACTTATGTCGTTAGTGAGAGCGTAGAGCATCTTGCTGAGGTTTACTGGCGTGCCATTGGCAGAGTAGATGGACCGGACTAGATTGAGCACCTCTTCCTCCCTAATAAACTGGAAAGATTCGACTCGCATGTTGCTAAATAACTCTACGACGCAGATCTTTCGCAGCTGCCTCCAGTGCTCACCGTAGGAGCTCAAGACGAGGTCCTTGAAACCATAGCTCAGGACTTTCAAGGAGGTCAACTGCGGTCTGTCGGAGAAAGTGATGTCGTGGGTCGTAAAGACCTGTCTCGCTACTTCCGGCGAGGATATGACTACAGTGGAGATCTCGCCGAGCCTCATGTGCATAATGGGGCCATATTTCTGGGCTAACTTTTGAAGGGCACAATGAGGCATCTGCGATCCTAGCAAGTGGTGGAGGCTTCCCAAGATTGGAAGCTGCCACGGCCCCGGGGGGAGTGTGCCGCTCCGTCTTCGGCTTCGGCTAATTCTGGTACAAATGAAGAGGAGTGGGAGCAAGGTGAAGAGCAGGAGGAGCAGAGTGTCGTAATGGATCGCCATTGTGTGGGAATTAAGAGCTATGGTTAATAGCTCGCTTCCGGCTTGTTTATAAAGAGCTAGCTGGCTAGGATGATCATAGCTTGTCCAGGACCAAACTAAGATATTAATAATAGATTTGAGTGCTATGCTTATCCACAAATCCATGTAGTTGACCTCGCTGTCAATAAAATACTTTCAGAATTTTTATACTTAGAAATAAGCACCACCCCTTCACCACGCTGAATAACTAATCACAAGGCTCACAAATTAAGATGATGCCTTATGGAGGTAAAAATGGTCAATGATGTGGCACACTTTGTGGTGACTAAGAAAAGCCGGCTCACACCAATTAATGCGATAATAATTCAATCAAGATACAAACCATTGGAGACTACGAGATCCATAGCTTGAGATCAGATAAGCTAACCTAAGATGCCATCAATGTGTGAACGTAATTTATTTGGAAGTGATTCCGAGGTTGCTTGCACGCCCTTCTTGATAGCATTTACTTTAAGGATTCCTTGAATGATCAATGGTCGACTACTATATTTTGATATTTTGAGTTTAGTTTAAACTTGATTATGAAAATTGCAACAGGGGCATTAGCGTTTTTCTTACATATGAGGACTTTTTTTTTTTTTAGTTAATTGGTGATAACACCAATTTAGTCCCTCTTATTGCTAAAAACCCCATTAATCATGTTTTTAAAGTGAAAACCCCACTATAGTGTATTAACTGACTTATTATTTAACAAGATGTATGAGGCTCTGGATAAGGTGGGGGCTAGATTTGGGGTTATGGCCTAATACCCCTGGAAGACTTCGAGTCCAAAGACTAGAATATAAGTGTGGATTTGGGGTTTGGTCCAAGGATTCTTGTGAATACCTATGCCACATAGCAAGGAACAGTTTTGTAGTCTATTCCCCATAATGAAAGGATCGATCATCGTCGGGGCGGTCTATTCCACAGAATGAAAGGATCGATTCTTTCATTCAAGAAGATCGATCCTTTGCGGCATCCATGTTAAAATCAAGGGTCCAGATTAATCGGAGTGTGGGTTAATTAGTGGATATAAATAGGGTTGGTGTGTAACCCTAATGTGTAGAACGTAGGTTCTCATATGGGAGGCCTAGAGAGAGGTCTTTGGGCTTGAGAGAAAGAAAAGATAGAGAGAGTTCTCTGTGGTTCTTCGTAGAAGAAGAAAAAGGCCTTGATATCAGAAACCCTAGAGAGAGGTCTGGGTGGCTTGATAGAAAGTTGGGCATTCTAGAGTCAATGTATTTGAGAGGGTTGAAAGAGATTTATATGTGAGAGTTGAGAGATCAAGTCTTATAAATCTCCTACATATTGAAGTTTTCTCTCTTCCCCTGGTTTTTCCTTTGCGGTAATTTGCCGGAAGGTTTTTCACGTTAAATTATGATGTCTCCTTTCATTGTTCTATTTTGATGCTTTCCTATCTTGATTTCATCCCCGCCGAATTCCTAACAATGAAGACTGATCATATAGGTATATTTTTATGAGAGTGACACTCACGTACTAGAATGGACCGGACGACCAATCATATATAATGGAGTCTTTTGAGCTCATTACAATCGTTTTCGTTTTATGCAAAATTCCTCAAGATTACATAAGTTTGATGGGCATATAAGGATTTAATTATTTTCAAATGGCCTGTTTTGTGACGAAAACATAAGCCGGCCTAAGTTGTAAAATAAGAAACAAAGTGTGTTTATTATGTAAACTTTTCTTTGATTTATGTCAGATGATGACACGTTTGGCATATTCCATCCAACAATGAACTATCATATTCATAGCATAATAAGATTCTTGGTAGTATTAATATTTCTGACTTTGTTTTTCTCTAATTATTTATGGATAATCGTATGCATGATGGGGAGTGATCCTTTATTTATTTATATTCGGCATTTCCTACGACTTGGTGGTTTCTGACAGAAAAATAAGCATCGGTGGTTCCCGACTATGATATTACCAAGTAATAAGCTGTGTAAATACTCAACTTATTACTATTTGCATTTTAATTCCCTCTATAACTTGTTTTTATGGCAAAACGCCACGTGACATTAGTATCAGCACCTACATGTCCAACTACCCAAACTGTTGATGACCCTCTATATATATATATACTAATGGGGTCCCCTGCCACTTGACAGGGTAACCACCATCTCCCCCTCATAAACTCCCCACTAACCACCCCTAACTCCCCCTTCCCCCACTACCCCCTCCACATCAGCAAGCCACATAAGATAAACCCTGCCACATAGGATGTCATTGGGTTAAAAAAAAAAAATACACTTCTTA
>CAWUCF010000025.1:0-17746 GCA_963920575.1 Narthecium ossifragum | reverse complement strand
TCTCTCTCGCCTTCTCTCTCCCCCCGCGGCCACGGCCTCCCTCTTCCCCCCCTCTCTCTCTCTCTCTCGCCAGCCTCCTCTTCCCCCTCTCTCTCTTGCCTTCTCTCTCCCCCGCGGCCGCCGGCCTCCCTCCCTCTCTCTCTCTCTCTCTCTCTCTCGCTTTCTCTCTCTCCCGCGGCCGCCGGCCTCCCTCTTCCCCCCTCTCTCTCCCATGGCCGGCCGGCCTCCCTCTTCCCTCTCTCTCTCGCCTTCTCTCTCTCCCGCGGCTGGCAACGGCTGCCATGGTGGAGAGGTGGTGGATGGCCGGGGGAGAGAAAGAGAGAGAGGGCGTGGGAGAGAGAGAGAGGGCGCCGGCGAGAGAGAGGCCGCCGGAGAGAGGCCGCCGGACGCGGGAGAGAGAGAGGGGGGGTATAATGGGATTTTTATTTTTTTATTTTTACAAAAATTATTTTCTGTGGTGTGTTAAGTTAAAATTGTGGTGCGGATAGCCTTTCATTGTTTGTAAAACATGATCCTTGGAGTTTTTGACCAGAATGCCCGCCCTTGCTACCATGGATGGACATCCACGATGGCACATGATGTGCCAGAGCTCTATGCCAGGCCAGAGGACCATCTTCCATGCGGAGCTCACTTCTATTAATATTATTTTAATATATATTATTATAATAACATAACATTTTATATGATGTGACATCAGCTCATCAAGTAACATTTGCGAGGGAGAGATTAGGGGTGGCAATTCGGGTTGTGACCCGCGAACCCGACCCGACCCGAAATAAACGGGTTCGGGTCGGGTATAAACAGATTCGGGTCATAAACGGGTCGACCCGTTTATGACCCGCGAATAAACGGGTCGGGTCGGGTTGACCCGCCTGACCCGCGGGTCAACCCGTTAACCCGTTAATTCAACCCTTACCCCCGGCCCACCTCTCTCACTCCTCTCACTCCTCTCAGCTCACTCCTCTCACCTCTCAGCTTCTCACCCTCTCTTCCCGTCGCGGCGTCCTCGACGCGAACCCGAGGTCGCCTCCGCTTCCCGTCGCGGCGTCGCCGTCCTCGGCCTCCCCGAGCCCGAGGTCGCATCAGCACCGACCACGACCGCCACCGACCTCCAGGACCTCCACGGCCTCCGCGGCTCCGCACCCCACAGTCCCACTCCTTCCCGTCGTGGCGTCGCCGTCCTCGACCTCCCCGAGCCCGAGGTCGCCTTAGCTTCGTCGCGGCGTCCCCGTCCTCGACCTCGACGTCGCCGTCGCCGTCCTCGACCTCCCCGAGGTCACCTCAGTGCCGACCACGAGGTCCACGACCGCCACTGACCTCGAGGACCTCCACGGCCTCCGCGGCTCCGCCCCCCACTCCTTCCCGTCGAGGCGTCGCCGTCCTCGACCTCCCCGAGCCCGAGGTCGCCTCAGATCCGGCCAGATCCGCTAGATCCGCCTCAGATCCGGCCTAGATCGGCAGATCCGACTAGATCCGCCTTAGATCCGGCCAGATCTGGCTAGATCCGGCCAGATCCGGCCTGATTCGGCCTGATCCGGCCCGATTCGGCGAGATCCGCCTCAGATCCGGCTAGATCCGGCGAGATCCGCCTCAGATCCGGCTAGATCCGGCCAGATCTGGCCAGATCCGGCCGCCGGCGGCGCGAGCGCCGCCTCTCCCTCCTGGGCGTGGCGGGTTGCCGTGGCGGGGTCAACCCGAACCCAACCCGACCCGTTTAATAAACGGGTTAGGCGAGTCGGGTCGGGTTGACCTGTTTATAATTGGGTCGGGTTCGGGTTTATAAACCTGACCCGTTTAATAAACGGGTCGGGTTCGGGTTTGGTGTTTTGTTAAACGGGTCAGTGTATGACCCGACCCGAACCCGACAAGCGAACCCGAATTGCCACCCCTAAGAGAGATGCTTCTCGCACCCATGACACCACCCTCTCTGACACGTAAATTTCTTCCCTCTTATGCCCCCGACTTCTTTTTTTTCCCTCCTTCCTTCCGTTTTCTTTTTCTTTTTCTTCAATTTGTTTTATTTTTTTCTTAATTTTGTTTCCTTTTTTTACAGTAGTTTTGTTTTTTTTTAAATCCGTTTTCTTTATTCATTTTATATCAATTTTATTTCTTTTTTATTAGTTTTATTTTTCTTTTTGAATAAATAGTTTTTTTTATTATATGTTTGTAATCTTTTGTTTATTTTTTAGTTGTAGATTTTGGGAGTCATTATTTGTAAAATTTTTAAAAAGTATAAAAATTTGGATTATAATAAAAAGTATGTAAATGAAAATAACAAAAATACTAATAGTTAAAAAATACATTATGTTTTGTGAAAAGTCTCATAAGCCAATATTGATTTAACCATATTCAGTGAAGAGTACATGTAACAATACACAAAAAAAGATACAAAAAATATATAAAAATATAAATTCTAATCAATATTGCCTCCAAATTCTGCTCCCAGTGCGCTTGGTCATGTACCTATTACTTCGTACCACAAATAAACACGTGTCGTATAACGAGTGGCCCATCCTTTAGCTTCATACGATTGATGTTGCCACCACTATGTTGGAATGGGTGGTACAGGGTAATGAGGGTGTAAGAAAACTTGCAGGAAGTGATTGCCAACATAAGCAATAGCTATTTATCGTCGCTCTTGGTCTACAACTAAAGGAGTCCTTAAAGGCAAGTGAGTAAAACAACTCATAACATTTAAACTAAATGTATGTAGTACAAGGTTGTACCTTGATGCGATGATAACTCCCAAAGGCATAGAGTCCATCCAATAAATCTCTGGTGCCCACGGTGTGAGGACCTGTCCCTCTATTCCAGGGTCGACCGCTTGGGTTGAGCACGTATCATTAAGCATGTTAACCTCATATTAGGGGTAGTCCTGAACCAGGCGAGTGATGACTCCTGGGATGTTTAGAATAAGTGGGCGAGTGGCCCTATTGTTTTCCATAGCCTTGCATGCCAGCGTGCGCCGAGGGCCTTTATCTGTGTAGTTTGCCTTCTGTTGTTTGCGGGGTTGTATCCCAATGGAGGTTGCTGGTGAACTGGCTGGCAATTGGTGGTATACCACTGCAGCAGTTTCAGACCTTAAATATATGTTCACCACCCGGGGCCGGCAGAATGCCGAGCCCAGACCCTGTTATGCTATCATCGCATATTGCTGCATGCTTAACTATTGTTTATGCGTATGTTCATCGCATGCATCCTTGTTGTGCATTAGTTGCATAAGGTTAGGGCGTGGGCGATCTGTGGGTCGCCGTCCCCAGGCTTCGAAGCTCGGATTTAGCCCTAGGACCGGGGTCGGGTAGTTTGGACCAGGTTTGAATTGTGGTGTACAGTCGAATTCGATGATAGGCCTAGATGACTAGTACACCTGTGGATCGATGATTGTAGAGGTTGTGTCGATCTCTAGTCAAGTTCTAAGGTGTAGCCGGTGTCCAGCTATGACGAATCTAGAGTAGAGGGAGTGCCTACTCAGCGGTGTCATTTCCCGCCAGCAGTGTCTGTTTCTAGCTTGTGAGTCAGCAGTGTCGATTCCTGCTTACTGAGCGTGACCCATCATGTGACAAGTTCTTCTTGAAGATCATGATCGTGGACCTCAGGGACACGCGGTGGGGTTGTGGGGCCTCCTTGTACACCTAGACTTTACTAGAGGGTGACACTGTTGTGTTTCCCTCTTCTTTCTGTGTGTCGTAGTGTAGTTTCCCTGCTGAGCTTAGTTGCTCACTCCTACCCGGGCTGCGTTTTGCAGGTGCAGGCGTTAGCTCCTCTTCGGTGGCTCCTGCCAGGCAATTGGTCGGCGCCAGGCGGAGTCTGAAAGGTGGTGATCTTTTACCGTTTTTGAACCCTTGGTAAGTTAGTCTCCTACGGGAGTATATAAATGTTGTATTCGAATCTTCCCCTCTCCGAGAATATGTATATTAAGTTTGGATTTTGTAATCTGTGGTTTGAGGCTCTTTTAATTATAGTTTTTAATTTGAGGGTGTTTTTGATGAATTGTTAGGGATACCAATAAGTTAGAGGGAACCCTCGTCAAATTTTCCGCTTTTCGTTAGGTTTCGGTTCGCGTCGCCCGGCCCGGTTGGGCTTTCGCGAGTCGGGGTGCAACACAGGGACTGGACAGCATCGTCAGACGGAGGGCTACGATTCAGAGGCAGAGTAGCGGTTCCAACAGATCAAGTTCTACGAGACGACGTCCTACGAGAGTTCCATCACTCTCATTTTGCAATTCATCCCGGGGGCACCAAGATGTACCAGGACCTGTAGTGGTAGTTCTGGTGGTGCCGGATGAAGAGGGCGGTGATGGAGTTCGTATCGCGCTAACTTACCTGTCAAAAGGTCAAGGCAGAGCACCAGCAAACTCCAGGGTTACTTCAGCTCCTTCCACTAGCTGAGTGGAAGTGGGAGCACATCACGATGGACTTCGTGACCGGGCTACCGAGATCTCCTAGGGGGAATGACGCGATTTGGGTCATCGTTGATCGATTGACCAAATCGGTGCACTTCCTGCCTATGCGAACGACAAACTCGACAGACAGGTTGGGCAATTTGTACGTCAGAGAGGTGGTCAGACTACACGGAGTTCCAGTATCTATAGTGTCATACCGTGACCTCATGTTCACCAGCAGATTCTGGCGAGGCTTTCAGGAGGCAGTTGACACACTCCTGACTTTCGGTACGGCATTCCATCCACAAATAGACAGGCAGTCAAAGCAGAAGAGGAAGATCTTAGAGGACATGCTGAGAGCATGTGTCCTCGATGCCGGACGCAGCTGGGAGGAGCACGTTCCCTTGGTGGAGTTCGCCTACAACAACAGCTACCAGTCCAGTCTTGGAGTAGTACCTTTTGAGGCATTGTACGGTAGGCTGTGTCGTTTCCCAGTGTGCTGGACAGAGGTTGGAGAGGCACCACTCACCGGTCCAGACATCGTCAGGCGGTCGTCAGAGAGGCTAGTGCAGATCAGGCAGAGACTTCTGACAGCTCAGAGCAAGCAGAAGAGTTATGCATATCAGAGGTGACGACCGTTAGAGTTTACAGTCGGCGACAGAGTGTTCTTGCGAGCATCACCGTACAGAGGGTCAATCAGGTTTGGCAGAGGTGGTAAGCTGGCGCCAAGGTTTGTCAGGTCGTTTGAGATCCTAGAGAGAATTTGCGAGCTAGCCTACCGCCTGGATCTTCCTCAGCACTAGTCAGCTGTACATCCGACTTTCCACGTGTCGATGCTGAGGAAGTATCACCCAGACCCGTCTCATATCATCAGGGTGGATGACATCAAGCTTGAGACAGACGCGACGTTCGTCGAGCAGCCAATTCGGGTACTTGACCGGAGGGATCAGGTCTTGCGGGGCAAAACGATTCCCTTGGTCAAAGTACTGCGGAGGTACAAAGGTGTGGAGGAGATGACCTGGGAGCACGAGGCGCGCATGCGGTAGGAGTATCCGCACTTGTTTCCTTCTCGAGGTACCTCTTGTCCTATCTTCTAGTGTAACTGTTTTTCTGTTTCTAAGCCCTACCTTAGGACGAGATTTCCTTTAAGGGTATTAGGATGTGGGGACCTGTCCCTCTACTCCTGAGTCGACCGCTTGAGTCGGGTCCGTGGCTCATTGTGGACCGCAAGAGCAATTTGGTAAATTACGTCTTGTCGGTTTGTTTCACACCCACGAGGTGCACACACAACCCCTATGTTTGATTTATTGTGTTTACTAGAACCTTAGGCGGGCTTGGGATCAAAAGATCCAAGCTCGGGCGCGCAGAAGCCTGTTTCTAGGGCAGCTAGCGGCCCGTGTGTGGAGCGACCGATTGGACCTGTGTGCGATCGGTAGCTCCTGGGAGTGACCGATCGGACACATGTCCAATCGGTCAGTCGGCGCGGCCAACGTGTCCGGATAAGAACGCGAACCGACTTAACCAGCTTTTTCCGATTTGCTTCCTTTCTCCTTCTTCACCTCCATTCTCTCTCCTCCGACCATCGTTTTGAGTGCTTGAGGACTCGTTGGATTCGTGACAGTGAGAGGAAGATCCTTGGCTTGGTTTGAAGCCGGTTTGGTGCTCATACAGTGGGGATTCAGCCGAGGTTTGCGTTTCCGGTAGGTTTCTACCTACTTGAGTTTGTTTAGGGGTTTTCTCTTAATCTAGACGGTAGATTTAGGTGTTCTTGGTGTTGTTGTGTGCCTCTTGCTTATCTTAATTACTGTTTTAAGTTTCATAAGATTTGATTGATATTTTAGTAGGTTTTTAACATGTTTAAACTCATATTTTTCCCGTTTCTCTATTCTTGAAGAACAACCAGTTTACAACGTGTTTTTCGGTCTGTATGTGCATGATTTTGATTTATGATGAACATGAGAGTTGTAGATATTTGAGTTTACTCTCAGACCCAACCGGTTTCATAATTTTCTGAGTTTCCTATGAAATGTTATGAATTGCCTACGGATGATCTGCGTTGCAGCAATTAGAGGTAATTAGTGAGATTAATGGTTTTGATTAGTGTTTTCTCGGAAATCGAACCGTCAGATGTTTCCCGGTTTTGGATATGTTGATCCCAGCATGTTTAGCTGCGGTTTGCTAAGAAGACCTCAAATCCGACGTCGTTTGAATGTCGGATCGATGCGGTCGCTTAGCCTCTAGTTAGAGGATCTTGATGATTTAAATAATATTATATGCTCAAACATATAATATTATATTATTTATGTTCATATGAGTTTTAGGGGTTGCTTCCCATTGCAGAGGTCCGCGGTTGACGATCGAGGTACCGTCGTAATGCCGGGACCCGCTGCGGATTGGCTGGCGGCTGTCGGTAGTTGGACTTGTGTGTTATTTTATCATACTATTGCATGCTTACCTCTTACTATGTGCGTATCATCATAGCATGCATTATGTTGTGCATTTGATGCATAAGGATAGGACGTGGGTGATGGGTTGATCGCCGATCCGAGGCTTTCGGGTAGCTCGGATTTAGCTCTAGGACCGTGGCGGGTTGCAAGGTCCAAGTTGGATTGTAGTATTCAGTCGATATCGATGATAAGCTTAGATGACTTGAATGCATGTTGATCGATGATTTAGAGGTAGTGTCGGCCTCGAGTCGGGTTCGGAGGTGTAGCCAATGTCCGGTTATAACGACTCTTGAGTAGAGGGTGTGCCTACTCAGCGGTGCCATTTCCTACCAAAAGTGCCGGTTTCCTACTTGTGAGTCAGCAATGTTGGTTTCCTGCTTACTGAGCATGACCCATCATGTGATCAGTTCTTCTGGAAGATCATGATCGTGGACCCTAATGAGCTTAGTGCTCACTCCTATCCGGGCTGCGTTTTGTAGGTGCATGTGTTAGCTCCTCTTCAGTAGCCCCTACTGGGCAGGTGTTTGGTGGAGCGGCGGCGTCTGGCGGTGCTTGAGGAGCGGTGATCGTCTTCTACACCCTTTTTGTTTAGATAGTCTCCTACGGGAGTATGTTGTATAAATGTAAACCCTTTTGAGGATTTTGAATATTATATTATATCTTTTGAGGTTGTTGATTTTTGTAAAATGGATGCTTATGAACTGTTTAGGGAGACCTATAGATTAGAGGGAACCCCTCGCCAAAATTATTTCGTATTTAGTTAGGTTCCGGTTCGTGTCGCCCGGCCCGGTTGGGCCTTCGCGAGTCGGGGAGCGACAACCCTGCTACAGTGCGAACCGACCTGCTACAGTACAAACCGATTGCTCGTTTCGATCTTTCCCGATCAAGAGCGCCTATAAGGATGTTACACCGAGCTTTCTCATAAGCGCGGGTACCGGGTCTCTTGCATAGTCTCGGCTTCTCCTTAGCCAAAGCTATGGCTAGGTCGAGAGATACCTTTAGGGTTTTAGGAGAAGGGTATTCGACGAGGAAGGCTCAAACTGGAGGAGAGAGACGAATAAGGAAGAGGATTATCTCGCAGCTTCCTCTATGGTTGGCCGGCTACCCTTGGGGGATCCAAGCCTTGGAGAAGGTGGCAACGGACGAAGAGGTGGCGGAAGGAAGCACGGCAGCCAAGGGGACGTCGGGGGCTTGTAGTTGGACGGCGGAGGCGTGGACAGTAGCGGCTTACGGCGGTGACCGGCGGGTGGAGAGAGGAGGCCGGCGGTAGGAGAGAAGGTGGAGGTGGCTGGTGGAATTGATGGTAATTACTTTATTCTACTCCTAGGGTTTACTCTAGTAAATAATAAATTTACTAAATTCGTCCTCCCCTAATTACAAGCTATTGAGGTCCTTTTATAGAGGCCTCGACAAAGTTCTACTCCAACTTGAATACCTTCTTGCTTAAACAGCCAAGTAAATAGACTCTTCCTAATACAACTCAAAACTGACTCATAATAACCAAGACTTAATTAAATAAGCAAGTGACTTAACTCAACTAAAACTAGGACTCAAATAAATAGAAACTCAACTAGGAACTGAACTCTTAATTAATTCTACTAAAACCGGGAAACTGACTCAATTAGGATAACTACTAGGAAAGCTACTAGGAAAGCAAACCAATTAAGAATAAGGCTTCCAAATGACTGGTTTGGCTCGGCCTGCCCAAGTGGGCCCGGGTGCAGCCAATCCCTTGGTGTGGGCCCACCCAAGCAAGGACGTGGGTCTCTTCTTGGAATGGTTCGGTTCGACCTCCTATCAAAGGATCTAATCAATCACATACATCAATTCAAGGCATTGTGTGCACTATGCGGGTGTGAAACCGACCGCCAAGGCGTAATTTACCAAATTGCCTTGGGGTCGCAGCGATCAACCCGATCACGAACCAACTCAAAACGACGAAACCAGACTCTCGACCTAACACGGTCGGACCGGATTGGAGGTATGGGTCCTCACAAGACTAGTGTTTCACTTCTTGAGATTCATCTCACCCTTCTCTGACTGCGATTCAAGCGAGCCTTCTGATGATGTAGGAGCTAGTCACTGTTGATAACAATGTACTTGGAGGCCTTGGCAATATATATGAGACTAGTGGGCCCCCTTTCCTAACCAACCCACTACCATTGTGAGGACCTATTTGTAATTCCCGCTCTTCGTAGGGGTTTTTTAGCAAAATGTTCACTTACTTATATCTAAACCTAAAACCTAAACCGGCTAAAGTACAGTTTAGTACCCTGCAGTTTCATTAGAATGTTTATTTAAGTCCCTGCATTTCTAATTTAGCCAATTTATTTCTCGTAGTTATCTTTCAATTGTAATGTCGGTCTCGCCCTCACCTGTCGTTAGAAACCCAACGGCGCTGTTGGTCATGTGGGGTCACGTGGTGATTAAGTTTAAGTCATGGTTATTAGTTCAGAAATAGTAGTTAATGTCGGCCTCGCCCTCGACCTGGTACTCCGCGATGCCCACCCGTTCATCTCTATCTTCTTCCTCTTCGATCTCTCTTTCTCCCCTGTTGGACTTCCTTTTCCCCATTGAGATGCCCATCAAGCCCTCTTAGACGCGATCTTCCTTGGCCGCCTCCAGATCCGTCCTCGAGCAACAAGATTTTCTTTTCCAACACCTCCAGATCCATCCTCGGGTGACAGGGCTTCTTCTCCGGCACCGGCGAGCACCACTTACCTCCAGATTAGCCTCGACGAGATCTCCTTCCTCGGCAACATCTTGTTCTCACCATCGCCTTCCGGAGATGGGTATGAGAAGATGGGCGTAGAGGATGGAGATGAGGCAGGGAAGTAGATTGGGGAATAAGGAGGAGACGAAATAGAGGAGGGTGGTGAAGAAGGGTGAATAAGGAGATGAAACGTGGAAGGATTGAGACCAAGATAAGGAGAATATGATGGAGCCAATGATGTTGACATAGAGAAAACGGAGGATGGAGAAGGAGCAGAGGAAGATGGTGGTGGAGAAGAAGTAGTTGCAGAGTTTCCAGTACTATGAGATGGTGGAGAGATCAAAGGAGCCGGAGAGGCCGTCCGAGAGGACCAACACCGCCACTATTAGCTTCTGCTCTATCTCGCATCGGCCCGTCGGTGGAAAAGAGGCGGTGCCGTCGTAGAATGGGAGGTGGTCCGAGAGAGCTGGAAAAGAGGCGGAGCATGGCCGGTGGAATCGAGTGATGCGCGGCGGAGCTGGAGGCGGCAGCGACAAGAGCGGGGGAGGAAGCGGTGAGGGGGATCGAGAAGGCAGTGGTGCGGCCTCGAGCAGCAGCGTCTAAGGCAGGAGATGTTGTCGTAGCGACTGGCTACTAAGGCGCGCACACATGGAAGGGTCCCATGGGCGGGAAGTGTCGTCACGAGACCCACGTGACTAATGGCGTCATTGGGTTTCTAATGCCATGTGAGGACGAGACCGACATTATAATTGAAAGGTAACTACGTGAACTAAATTGGCTAAATTAGAAATGGAGAGACTTAATAAACACTAAACTACATGTACTAAGGCCACGTTTGGTAGCACTTTAGATCCAGGAACGGGAATGGGAATTCCTTAAAATAAGGAATTCAGAGTGTTTGGTTGCACTCTTCATCCAGGAACCGGAATTGAAGTTCCTGTGTTTGAGGGAACTTGGGATTCCTGAATTTAATATGGGAATCCAGAGTTCCCTCAAACACAGGAACTATCATTTCATGGAATGTACATGAATA
Organism: Narthecium ossifragum; assembly: GCA_963920575.1. Classification (NCBI taxonomy): domain Eukaryota; kingdom Viridiplantae; phylum Streptophyta; class Magnoliopsida; order Dioscoreales; family Nartheciaceae; genus Narthecium; species Narthecium ossifragum. The sequence goes on along the minus strand of CAWUCF010000025.1, from coordinate 7,172 downwards.
CCCTTCATTTTTGTTTGATTAAACTGATCAAACGGCTTGGATCAATCTTAAAAATAATCATATTTTTTTCTTTTATTTATTAATAATCTTATTTCTTTGTCTTATTTATTAATAATATTTCAAATAATATTAATAATATTATTTCTTTCTCTTATTTATTAATAATATTTCAAAAAATATTAATAATCTTATTTATGTCTCTTATTTATTAATAATTTTTCAAATAATATTAATAATAATATTTGTTTATCTTATTTATTAATAATATTTCAAAGAATATTAATAATATTATTTCTCTCTTATTTGTTAATAATATTTCAAATAATACTAATAATCTTATTTCTTTCTCTTATTTATTAATAATATTTCAAATAATATTAATAATATTATTTCTCTCTTATTTATTAATAATATTTCAGATAATATTAATAATTTTATTTCTTTCTCTTATTTATTAATAATATTCCAAATAATATTAATAATATTATTTCAAATTAATAATATTTCAAATAATATTAATAATCTTATTTCTTTCTCTTATTTATTAATTATATTTCAAATAATAATAATAGTATTATTTCTCTCTTATTTATTAATAATATTTTAAATAATATTAATAATCTTATTTCTTTCTCTTATTTATTAATAATATTAGGAACTCTCATATTAATACTGTTATTTATTAATAATATTTCAAATAATAATCTTATTTCTTTCGCTCATTATTAATAGTGTTTCATCTAAATAAGTCACGGTAATGCAAATACATATACGTACAGAAATATATTCGTAAATCTATGCTATTAGTGTCAGGGGTATTTTGGTCTTTAATTTGTATTCCCATTCCAGTTCCCATGTTTATTATGTATACCAAACACTTGTAAGTTCCGTTCCCATTCAAGTTCCTTGACGTACCAAACAATCACAATTCCTTTCCAGTTCTCATTCCCAATCCCGTTCCCGTTCCCATTCCCAATCCCGTTCCCGTTCCCATTCCCATTCCAATTCCAATTCCCATGGCAACCAAACGTGGCCTAAAAGGTATTTTAATTCCTCATCTTCGCTGCGTCCTTCCCCAGCCGCCGCCCGCGAGGAGTAAAGTGGGGATCGTCGCTGACGCGATCGACGCCGTCGACAGGGAGATTCTTCTTCAGCTGGAGGTTAGCAACCTCCTTCCCTCTACTTCTTTCTCCCTGATCGTGTTCTAATCCTCACCACGTTCTCCTCCGATTGGTTTCCATTGATCGATTGGTTGTTGTTTGATTTTTCGTTGGATCTTATAGGATTTCTTAGCTCAGTTCGTGCTTTGCTTTGGCTCCTTCCTTCACCTAAGTCTTTACTTCATTGCTTTGATATTTGTTTTTGTTCTTGTTCCTTTTTAGATTGGATTGTTGCGGGGTGTTTGAATTCTTTTGGATCAAGTTCTTCTCTCTGTTTTTGTGTTGTTTGTTGGATCATCTGCTGTTTTGTGGATTCCTCTGTCGTTGTCTCTATTTTGGATTTAAGCCAGAGGATGTAATGGCCGTTAAGCATTGGGTGTTGGCTGGTAACTTCTCTTTTGGTATTGGTTGTCTTCTAAAGTATGCACGTTAGGTGTTTGTTGGTTTGTTTCTATGCCGCAGTAGCTTTGGCTGGGTTGGATTCCTTTGATCATCTTTTCGATTAATGTAGAGATTTCGACGGGTTATTGCTTTTGAAGTAGGGGATTTGGTTCTCCCTTATCTTTGAGCTAACTATTCAATGGCTACTGTGATGTCTTGTGGGATTGAATTGTTATGAACTTCTCTGTTGATCTTTAGTAGTTCGGATGAAGTGTTCTTGAGTTCTTAGTCCCGTCTTGTTATTTGGATCAATGCATGGCAGAGATGATTAATTGATGGAATTTTTTTTACTTTTTTTTGGAGAATTTTCTCTCTTAGTGGCTAGTTTGGATACCTATGGCTGGTTTTAGTGCACAGTTGGATGATTTCCAGGTGTTACCTAAGAGAGAGTGCTGAATTGGAGAAGCTGCTGGCTTGCTGCTATGTTGGGAGCATATAAAGCTCCAAGCTAGCAATTTTCTTTTGGATGATGTATTTACAAGTGTTGCCTTTGGATCTACCTGAAACAGATTCATGAAGGCCGGGGAAAAATTGTGGTGCTTGGTTCTTGGGCGTGTTTTAGGTTATGTACTTTGTTGTTTGAGGTAGTTGGACTATCCAGGATGCATACATGAAACTAATTGCTATTGTGCTATGAATGCTATGTTGAATTGCTTATTGGTATGTAAGTGAACTACCATAATTCATGGATGATGTGTAGATAAATATATCTCATGTGATGCTCATGGTTGTAATTATATGCTGGTTATAATATGGTTATGTTTGGTATGCGCCCTATACTGTTTTGCTTCAATTGTGGTATGTGTACTAATGTCTTGTTATGTTCATATTAAATCTTGTATGAGTATACATTGCATGGATAGGTCATGGCGGTTGAGTGAATCGCCGATCCGATGATTTCGAATAGCTCGGATCTAGATGAGTTTAGGTCGTGGTCTGGTATAGGTACTTGCGATCGAGGCTACGGGTGGACTTGGGTCCTTGTGATCGATCGGGGTTTTAGGAAAATGAATATACAATCCCATGTTAATGAGAAGAATTCGTTTCGAGTATTGATTGACTTTTTGAAACCTTAGTCTTAGTGGCTATTGAGAGGTAGTTTAATGTCTTCTGGTCAACGCCGATTCAGCTAGGCCCACGATTGGCAGGGTAGTAACCCGAACTATGGTGAAGAGCGATGGGTCGATTGTGAGCTTGGGCATAGGCTGTGACTTCCTTTGAGATAAGACTTAGGCAACATATTACATTGTTTACTTATAATGGTTATATTAGTTAGTTTCTTGTGTGTCGTTAGTTAGTCACATACTGGGCTTTTGCTCACCCCTACTCGAGCTGCAATTGCAGATCTCTCTTCTTTTGCAGGTACATCAGATGATGACGTCAGAGCTTGAGGTCGTTGGAGGATTTATCATAGATCACAGTTTATCATATTTCATTAAATTCTTTTGAAGATTGTATTGATGTTGGATTGTTGGGATTAATTAATAAATTAGTTCATGTATTCGGACTTAGGAATTTGTAATTAATCATTTGAATTATGTATTTCAATTAACTTGATTCATGTAATTGAAACCAGAAGTTTGTAATAAATCATTGGATTGTCCTGAAATGAATTAGTGCATATGAGATTGACCCTCTGCATTGATTGTTATTGTGTATCTATAATTGCTTAAGTTGAGGTAACAGCTGGGTGTTTAGTGAATCAGGGTGTATATGTTGTGTGTAGATGGAGCATGTTTTTCTCGCGTCCCGTGGTCGAGATTAGTATATCTCGGGGCGGGGCATGACAAACCCTCCCCCCCCCTCGTTAACTCCCTACTAACTTTCCCCTCTCTCCCCTCCTGCGTGCCGCCGTTTTTTACTTTTCTCATGTACTATCTTTTGAGATATATATATATATTATGATGATGCTCCATTTGATGACTATTTATATTGTAGATGCACTTTGATGGTTATGAATCAAATGGAGTACTTATATTCACCTTTCCTACAAGTGAATGTAAGGGGGGGGGGGGGGGGGGGGGGGGGCGAAGTCCTCGAAGATTATGCGTCCGCTTTCAATTATATGTTGTGAATCACATGTTGAATTTGTATATAGTTGGGAGTGATTGGCTCGTGGCAAATGCTCGCCGACCTCGTTGGATGATTGTGTTGGTCGTGGGTTGCAGCCCCAGGCAACATCTCCCTTTGATTCGCCCCTGGCTGCTGGGCTGGGTGCTCAGGGATGGATGTGGGCTTCTGGTCATCCCACCTGTGGCGCCCGTGTGGCGCAGCCCCTCATGTCCACCCGCCGCTTAGTGTGGGGTTTTGCGTTGCTATGTGGTGCTGGAGGTCGATCGTGGTTGACCGCTCTATGGTAAAGGTAATATGGGCGCCTCTACTATCACTTCGGAGTTTTGGTACGAGTGGTTAACTCGTGAATCCTGAACTGACACGTGGTATCCTAATGAGGTCGCAGGTTCGAATCCTAGGGTAGTTGCTGGGGGGATTGTTGGTTGTGGGCTGCAGGGCCAGGCTGAGTGATGTATGAGGCTGCAGACCCATGTAGCACCTCCCTTTGATTCGGCCCTGGCTGCTGGGCTGGGTGCCCAGGGCAGGGTGTGGGCTCCTGGCCGTCCCACCTGTGGCGCCCGTGTGGCGCAGCCCCTCATGTCCACCGCGAGTCTATGATAAAGGTAATATGGGCGCCCCTACTATCACTCCAAAGTTTAGGTACGAGTGGTTAGCTCGTGGATCATGATCTGACAGATTGTGAGGACCTGTCCCTCTACCCCTGTGGCTCGTTGTAGACCGCAAGGGCAATTTGGTAAATTGCGTCTTGTTGGTTTGTTTCACACCCGCGTATGCACACACTGACCTTATTTGTGTTAGTGATTGATTAGAATGGTTAGGTGGACCCGGGATCGGAAGATCCCAGCTCGGGCGTGCAGAAGCTTGCTTTTGGGCAGCTGGCGCCCCGTGAGCGACCGATCGCTCCTAGGAGCGATCGATCGGACTCGTGAGCGAGTCGGTGGGTTTTCCTTCGCGAGGACGGCCGCCGTTGGCCGTCACTCTCCTCTGTCAGAAGGGGAGGACTTTCCCTCCCCTCCTTCCCCGGCTTTCCCCCTTTCCTTTTCCTTCCTCTTCTCCTTCCCCTTCTCCTTCCTTCTTCTTCCTTCTTCTCTCTTCTTCCCGCGGTTCTGTTTTTCCTCTGTTCTTCCCAGCAGCGAGCTTCTTCTCCTCCGTTCTCCCTCCTCCGGCCACCGTTTTGTGCGTTTTAAAGCTCGTTGGATCCGTGGCGACGAGAGAAAGATCCCTGAAGTGGTTTGGAACCTTGTTGGTGACTGGCTTGCGGGAAATCAGCCGAGGATTAGCGCTGTTCGGTAGGTTTCTACCTACCTGAGTTAGTTTAATGGGTTTCTCTTAATCTAGCCGTTTGATCTTGCTGATCTTTGTGTTGTTGGATGCATCTTGCTTAGTAGAATTTCTGTTATAAGTTTCATGAACTTTGGTTGAGATTTTAGTAGGATTTATGCATGATTAATCTCGGATTTTCCGGTTTCTGCTATTCTTGAGGAACAGTCGGCTTGCGGTGAGTTTTTCGGCCAGTACATGCATGGTCTTGGGTTGTAATGAACATAAGAGTTGTAGATCTTTGAATCGACTCTCAAACCCAACTTATTTCATATTTTTCAGATTTTCGTACGAATTTTTATGATTTTCGTACTGGCGGGCTGCGTTGTAGCAAAGAGGTGGTAAGTTAGTTTGATTAGCGGTTTTGATTAGTGTTTTCCCGTTAATCTAACCGTTGGATGTTTATGGATTTTCGATATGTTGATCCCGGCATGTAGGTCTACTGGTGGCTAAGTTGGATCTCGAATCTGACATTGTTTGGACGTCGGATCGACGGGGTCAATTAGCCTCTAGTAGAGAACTTTTGGTGTTTTTAATAATATTATATGTTCGAAACATATAATATTATATTTTACTGTTCATCAGCGGTTTTCGGGGTTGCTTCCCGTTGCAGGAGTCCGCGGTTGACGGTCGTGGTACCGTCGTAATGCCGGGACCCGCTGCGGATCGGCTGGCAGCGGTTAGTAGTACCGCTGCAGCGATCCGGTTGACTTATATGATGCCTTATCATACTGTTGCATGCCTATCTCCTGTTTGTGTATGTTCATAGCATGCATTGTTGATTTGTGCATTAGTTGCATGGTTAGGGCGTGGGTGATATGTGGGTTACCGTCCCTAGGCTGGAAGCTCGGATTTAGCCCTAGGACCGGGGTTGGCTAGTTTGGACCCGGTTTGAATGGTGGTGTCCAGTCGGTTCGATGATAGGCTTAGATGACTGGTACACTTGTTGCTTGATGATTGTAGAGGTCGTGTCGGCCTCGAGTCGGATGTTGAGGTGTAGCCGGTGTTCCACTGTGTTGACTCTTGAGTAGGGGAGTTGCCTACTCAGCGGTGCCTTTTCCCGCCTGCAGCGTCGGGTTCCTGCATGTGAGTCAGCAGTGTTTGTTCCTGCTTACTGAGTGCTGCTCCTGGGCCTCAGGGACACGCGGTGGGGTTATAGGACCCCTGTATACACCCAGGTCTTACTTGAGGGCGACACTGTTGCGTTTCCCTCTTCCTTCAGTGTGACGTAGTGTAGAACCCTACTGAGCTTAGTGCTCACTCCTACCCGGGCTGCGTTTTGCAGGTGCATGCGTCAGTTCTTCTTCTATGGCCCCTACCGGGCAGTTGGTCGGCGGTGCGGCGGCGCCAGGTGGAGTTTGAGAGGTGGCGATCTTTACAGCTTTTTACCCTTTTGTTACTTAGTCTCCTACGGGAGTATAAATGTTGTATTTGGATCTTCCCCTCTCCGAGGATATGTATATTAAATCTTTTTGGGTTTGTAATCTGTGATCCGAGGTTTCATTAAAATCATGTTTTTAATTGAGGGTGCTTTTGGTGAACTATTAGGGAGACCAATAGGTTAGAGGGAACTCTCGCCAGCTTTTTCCGCGTTTCGTTAGGTTCCGGTTCACGTCGCCCAGCCCGGTTGGGCTTTCTCGGGTCGGAGCGCGACACAGATTGCTGGAGGATCTTTGCTTCGTCTTCAAGGTCTGCGCTGGCGGAGAACAAGACTTGGGTTGGATATATCTTATGGTGGATCTGGAAGGACAGGAACGAAGCAGTGTTCAATGAACGATCTCTTTCCGCTGACAAACTCGCTCGACAAGAATATTTAATCTCTCACACGCCTAAGATCTTCTCCCCTCCGGTTGTCTCAGAAGCCTCCCCAGTTCGACATTCAGATGTTGTGGTTCGTGGTGGGGGGGGGTGGGGGGGGGGGGGGGGCGCGAGAGTTGCTGCAATCTCCTTCCTTGATGAAGTGCATCCAACTTGGACTTAGGCTGCAATGGGCTGCAAGGGCGATGGTGTCCTCAGTGGTGGAAGCTGAGATCCTTGTCATGAAGGGAGGACTTATGGAGGCTAGGAGGCGAGGTATATGGTCAATTATCCTTGAATCTGACTCACTGCTGGGTATTGGGTATGCTTCGGGGAGGCTTGCTTGGCCGGGGGAGCTAGCGGAGATCCTGTGTCACGCCC
>CAWUCF010000024.1:0-13759 GCA_963920575.1 Narthecium ossifragum | reverse complement strand
TTGTCAGATTCGTCGTCTCCGCTGCCCATCACATCGATCCAACCCAGTGGATCTGTGAGAACCCGATCCTCTAACCTGGCTTGACCACATAGGTCGGGGGGCGTGCCTTATTGGCTTGTTTCAGCGTCGCGTCGAGCGCATCTGTCTGATTACATTATTGATTTTGGACCCCAAGGACAATTTGGTAAATTGCACCTTGGCGGTCGGTTTCACACCCGCGTAGTGCACACACAACCCTATGAATGATATATGTGCTTGTTAGAACCTTAAGTGAGTTTGGGATTGGAAGATCTGAGCTCGAGCGCGACAGCTGGTTTTTGGGACAGCGATATCAGCCCAGGGACGATGGATCGGTCCATGGGTCGATCGATCAGTTTCGAGGGGCGCCAACGTTGACGTGTCCGGATAATGACACTGAACCGATGTTGACCGATCAATTGGTCCTATGGACAATCGATCGACCGATCGGTCTCTGGCTCTTTAAGAGCTCGCGAAGGCTTTGTGTCGCGCTCCGACCCGTGAAAGCCCAACCGAGCCGGAAACGTGAACCGGAACCTAACTAAATACGAAAAAATTTGGTGAGGGTTCCCTCTAATCTACTGGTTTCCCTGAGCAATCCTATAAGCACCCTCATTAAAGCATATAATAATGAAACCTCAACTGATAAGATATCAAAAAAATATAGATTCAAGTCTCGAATAGGGGAAAATTATACATTCACACTTCCGTAGGAGGCTAATTATAACAAAAAAGGGTAAGCTGATGATCACCGCTCCTCAGACACCGTCAGACGCCACCGCGCCGCCAAAGACCTGCCCGGTAGGGGCCACAGAGGAGGAGCTAACGCTTGTACCTGTAAAACACAACCCGGGTAGGAATGAGCAACTAAGCTCAGCAGGGAAACTACACTACGACTCATACAAAGGAGGAGGGAACACAACAGTGTTGCTGTCACACCCCGACCCAGAAAACCCATCCGGGGTGAGGTATGAGGGTTCTTATCACTATTCACATTCAACTGGCGCGATACATTTGCGAAAAACAGAGATAAACTTAAACAATTTAAATTCCAGAGATAAGCTGTAATTCAATTTATAGAAACATCAAGTTATACTGTTTAAACATCTGATACAATTTCTTATCAAACTCCTCCAAGGGAAATATATTATACATGTAATCCAAAAATTCTCAAAGATGTTTATAATATACAAAACTATCAAAAGTACAATAGTCGTTCTGCAGCAACCTCAAACGCCTCTAGAAGTAGTCACGCCGCCAAAAGCTGATCCCGCCGACTCTACCGAGGAAGAACTGGCGCCTGCACCTGCAAACGCAGCCCGGGTAGGAGTGAGCGATAAGCTCAGTAGGGTTCTACTCTACGACACACTGAAAGGAGGAAAATAATAACGGTGATGTCTCCCCGCTCAAGCCTAAAGAATGCCACGGGGTCCTATAACCCCTATCGACTCCCCAAGGGATCCTACTCTTCTCAACCGACCACGCTAGGAACATCAACCAACACGCTGGGAGGAACAAGAACCAGAACTAGTAGGATCACCCTTACCCAGCAGGAAACCACTGCCTGGGGACCGTGTCAGGGACATCGACAACCATCCTTAGCACTCGGCCTTGGAGAAACAACACGACCTCTAAACCTCAAAGCAAAGATCATAGCCAACTACCTCAAATCCTCAATAACATGAGATTCCAATTATACAATCACATCCTAATCCTTACTACCCAGCCGTGGTCCTAAGGCTAGATCCGAACTACCCGAGAGTTTCGGATCGGAGATCAACCCATCGCCTGCCTAACCTGATATGCTTCTAATGCATTCAGTGCATGAACCTATGCAAACATCTATCCTAGATGTCTCTATATGTCACAACATCAGTTTTAGGTTCAACAGTTATACAATAGCCCTCGGCACTCGCCGGCAACGGGCTAAGGTTCCACAATACCCCGTTAGCTAGCACTCATAGCTGGCTAACGGCTAGGCAACCAATAAGCATTTAAACTACTATCCAACCAAGTATTTAAATGCAAGTAAAGCCGTAAATTCGCCAAAGAGGTTAAACTCCCGATTCAATTCCCAATCTCGATAGAAATCCATTAATACCCTGTGAAAACAACATGTATGCTTCCTAACATGATTGGATATTTATCATAAACGAAAGCCAATTAAGGAAAGCCAGAAGACATTGCTCATGGGCTCACGGTCGATGCGACGGTCGACCGTGAGGCCACGATCGATCGGATGGTCGACCGGGAGACCAAAGATGAGGAAAAACATAAGGGCCACGGTCGATCGGGACATCGACCCTGGGAAGTCAAAAAGGAGACAGAGCCTCACAGTCGATACGACGGTCGACCGTGAGGTGAAGTGGGAAAAGGGGAAGGACCCACGGTCGATCGGAACATCGACCCTGGGAGACTCAAAACGAGACAGAGCCTGACGGTCGATGCGACGGTCGACCGTGAGGCCAGGAAGAAGCGTATCAACGCTTGACGGTCGATCCGACGGTCGACCGTCAGGCCTGGTGCACAGTTCCTTAGAACAATACCGGAAATCCAATTCTTTGGACTTGAACTATCAAATCTTGTTGGAAAACAATGAAACTTTGCAGGCATGCGTAATAAATGATGGGGAAGCTATTGGTACGAAGAAAACATGATTTTGATGGTTAAATCTTAAATCTAGGTCTCAATGGCCGAAAATCGATAAAACGGCGATAATGCGGGAATTATCTAATAAAATACGAAAACCAAGAGGTAGAGCTACTCTAAACATGCTATAACACCCATGTATTAAGCTACACAACATTCTACCAAGTACTCCTACATCGAAATCACAATAATACCTATCCTAGGAGAACCCGATCACAAGATCGAGGTAGAAGCACCTACTTGATCAAGTAGGGCAGCTCCTCCACGTGTCCCCCAAGTTTAACCGCCAAGATCCGCTCCTCGAAGCTCGCGCCTCCAAGCCCTAGCTCAGCCGGTAGGAGAGAGAAAGAGAGGGAGGGAGACAACGATAGGGAAGAAGTAGAAAAGAAAGGAGAGAGAGAAAGGTCAAGGCATTTATAGAGATCAGGACTGATCTCGGCCGCAATCCAAGGCAGTGTGTGCAACGCGGGTGTGAAACTGACCACCGGGGAGCATATTTACCAAAATGCCCCTGGGGTCGAAACTGCCATACGATCGTCCGATCGTACCCGACGCGGAACCAAACCAACAGAAAAACGGCCCTCGACCTACACAGTCGAGCCAGGTCAGAGAGACGGGCCCTCACAGTTGCCCTCAAGCAAAGCCTAGGTGTATCACAGGGGCCCCATAACCCCACCGCGTGTCCCTGAGGAGCCTCAGTTATGGTCTCCTAGACGAACTGGTCACATACTGGGTCACCCTCAGTAAGGCAGGATCCGAAACTGCTATCTCATGAACAGGAAAATCGACACTGCTAAGTTGTCTCATGAGTAGGGACAACCTCTACCTAAGAGACATAGATAACCGGACACCGACTACACCTCAGCACCCCGCCTCGAGGCCGATAAGACTTCTAAACCTCAATCAACAAGTGTTCAAGTCATCTAAGCATATCATCAAGATCGACTAAACACTACCATCCAATCTTGGACCACGCTACCCAGCCACGGTCCTAGAGCTAAATCTGAGCTTCCCAGGACCTCATATTGGTGACACTACGGATCTCCCACGCCCTATCCTTATGCATCTAATGCACAATCATATGCATGCTATGAACATATGCATGAAAACAAGTAAACATGCAACACATATGATGATATAAAACAAGGTATGGGCTCGGCACGCTGCCGACTCGGGGTGGTGAACAGGTAAGTAAGTCAAGGAACTGCTACAGTGGTAACACCACTAACTACCAGCCAGCTCACAGAGAAAAATCCTGGAACGGGAAACAACCCCGACAAACACGACAATCAATACAACATAACTATGCCCTCGACGCACGCCGGCATGCGAGGCTAAGAAAAACAGTAGGGCAACCAGCCCGTTTATTCTACACATCTCGGGAGTCATCATTTGTCCGGTTGCACTTGCGCGGGGGAACAGGGGAAGTAGACCCCGAACGAGCTGGTAAAGATAGTAGCACCCCGCTTCCCATTGGAGGAGGGCTGCGCCACCGCGGGCGAGCAGGATGACCTCCGCGGCGCGTATCCGCTGTCGTCACATTAGGCGTCGCCGGGCTCTGCTAGAACCCTATCGCCGCCTTCATCTTGGGCATCTCCGGTCTTCGCTGAAGCAATTTCGCTCGAGGGGAATGGGTGAAAATCTGTCACGTGCTTGTCATGTGACTGGTTTTCCGTGACTCATTCTAACGACGTTTGATGACCCGAACTAAATTGCCAGATTTTGAAATTAGGGTAGTTTTATGTGATTTTAGAAGATGAGGGTACTAGAATGCTAATCCATGAAACTATATGGTATCAAAGTGTAATTTGGCCTGTCATATGTGTGTCACGTGATCGGTTTTCTGTGACTCATCCTAAAAGCGTTTGACTACCCGGACTAAATTGCTAGGTTTTGAAACTATAGCGTGGTTTTATGTGATTTTGGAAAATGAGGGTATTAGAATACTAATTCATGAAACTATAGGGTATCAAAGTGTAATTTGACCAAAAATTTTACTAACCAATTGGCTAAATTAATCAAAACAAAAATGTCCTTAACATTTATTTCATCTTTTCCCCTTGAACAAACAAGAGCTATATATATATATATATATATATATATATATATATATATATATATAGAGGAATTTTCTGAATTGAACTGGTTCGTTGGTGTTAGAGAGCGAACTGTGATCCTGATCGTCCATTCCCATCCGACGATCAGGCTCACGTCGGGGCTTATTAAGCTTCTTTGCGAGAGAAGACCTCCCCCGAGCCTCTTCGCCATCACCACCACCGCTGCCCTTCTTCGCGATCCTGGTGCCTCACCCGAGCTTCTTCGCCATCACTGCCACTGCCGCCACTGCCGCTCCTCCCTCTTGCGTCTTCGCCATCGCCGACCTCCCAACTCCAACGGCGGCGTCGGCCTTTCGCCAAACCCTCCTCCCTTCCTCCCACCCCGATCCCCATCGCTGCCGCCCCTTCTCCGTCGATCTCCACCACCCCTCCCACCATTTCCGGTCTCAATCTCATCTCATCACCGCCTCAACCCATCATCTCCTTCTCTCCACCGTCGGCATCACCCCCGAGGCAATAGCCGCTGCCAACACCCCCATCTCACAGCTCCGTCCTCCTCGCCAGAAATCACTTCGTTCATGGACGACATTTGAGTAAGAAGTGGCATTTTTTTTATGGATGCATGCATTAATCACTAGATATCTCTTCATTATGATGAAGCATATGATTCTTGGTTCTTCTCTGGTTTGCTGACCTTGTGATGAAGCATATGATTCCTACCATATTGTTGTACTCTCCTAGATGATGAAGTAGATCAATCTTTAATACAATTCATTGAAGTTTTTGTACACACTATGCTTCAACGTCAGATATATGATTGATAACAACAAAATGTAGAAAATGTTGATTTTTCCTTTTGGATATCTAATATGAATCTAATCGTACATGCAATGTTCCTATTGTTAGAGTGCATTGGCAAGTAGTATTGCTGCAGATTGACTCCTCATGGATAGCTTCTAGTTGAGGACAATATTGCTGTAGATTGACTCCTCATGGATAGCTTCTAGTTGAGGACAATATTGCTGCAGATTGCTTTCACATCAGTAGTTTATCCAGCTCTAATATTGACTTTTATGTCTATATTGCTGCAGATTGACTCCTCAGTTATTTGTTCTGTTATGAGTTCTGCAGATCGCTTTCACATCATTAGTTTATATATTGGCTATTATGTCTATATTCTGCAGATTGCTATGAGTTCTGATTATTTGTTCAAGTGTTCTTCCCATTCTCTTTAACATCCTTTTCTGCTTCCTGCATACGTTTCATTTTATGCTCAATTTCTTCAAAAAGAATTCGTGATGTTTGGCACAGCAACTGGTCCACAAGTATCAGTGTGAGAATCTTAGACAATCTTGCATAGAAAAAGAATTCGTGATTTATTTCTCAGATAAAATTTGGAGTATCTAATCCAATTAGTGTGTCACCTCTGCAGTGAAAATGCAGGTCTAATGTGACATGAACTTATTATATTTTTCATGTGTTAACCAGGAAAATTTGGAGCAGTAATTGCTTCTATTCCTTTGCCGCTTGTTGCTGCCATATATTGTGTCCTCTATGCATATACAGGTATTCATCTGCATCTTTATTTCTTCCCCTATCTCATATTAAATCCTCATCTTACATGGTATATATGCAAGTTATTTTTGGTAAAATATGCTTACTGCCCTCAATTCCAATCCTAAAGTTTTCAATATAGACCTCAATAGTCAATATTTAGGGTCTTAATTGACACGTTCTGAACTAGGACCCAAATAAACCTGAGGATAGGCAGCATGTGTTAACAAGGGCTACCTTTGAGTTGTTAAATTCCTTACACTTGCCCTGTTTGGAGATGCAGTCATTGCTTTAAGGGGTGAATAAAATGAAAATTGCAAAGTTATGAGAATACCTCATACATTGAAGAGTAGCTGAGAATTTAATCTCTTGTTGATGATTTTTAAGTTGTGCATTTGCCAACTTATTTTGATGCATATTGTACTTTCAAGACTGAAGTACTGTTGAATTTTCCTTTGCTTGTTATGTACTAACAAACCTTTTTGTTTCTGTTGACTTATCACAGCTCAAGATCTGATTAGATCAAGATCAAGCTCTTACTCTTATCACAACTCAAGCTCAAGCTCAAATTCAAGCTCTTCATACAAGATTCATTTTATTCTTCTTGTACCGTACTAAAAAAATTTCAATCCTGTATATTGTATCTGAGTTTGGAGGTCAGGTTTGATGCCCCCTCCATTGTAAATAGATTACATTGAAATTATATTAGCAATTTACGATAAAAATCTCATTTTTGTTTGCATTGATTACAACCACGCACTACACGGCAGATATTGCAACTAACAACTAACAGCTAACAACCGATAGCTAACATACTCAGCCTTTGATTATAACCTTGATTTCAATTAACAATTCACAGCTAACAGGCCTTGATTACAAAGCAGAATTGCTTAGAGTACAAACCACATCTAACAACCCTTGATTACAAAGCAGAATTGCTTAGAGTACAAACAACTCTACATATTGCCTTCCAAATTCAACTTCAAATGAATCGAGTAGCGTCCAGCAATATCCTGCATAAGAGAAAAAGAGAAATCAATGCAAGAAATCTTATGAAGCAAACTGAGTTCTGCATGCCCTAGGATGTAAAACCATCACCAAGTAGTTCATGAAAATGCTTTAAAACAGTTACGTTATTCTCATTGAGGACTCAACCAAGTTCTTTTAGCATTCTGTAAGTGACCAATTTCAGTTTCCAATCTTCCAATTTCAAATTGTTAAACAACAGTGCGTGGGAATCTACAGGAGAAAGCTTTAAAATTGGGGTTGAGGTATTTACATCTCTATAGGCAATCAATGTCAAGAATGAAAGACATCAACTCGTTCATATGTTCACAGCTTAGGTTCTGTAGATGCATTAAGCAAGTGTCAGAGCTACCACGACAAGAAGCAGACAACACTTTGATAATTGAACAGGATGTTGGCTGGTGATTTATGCACTTACAATCATACAACCAAAGCAAATAGCATAAAATTTATGCTCTTTCTCTTTACCGCTTGACTATAAATTCAACACTTGTAGCTCCAGAAAGTTACCTGCAATGTTAGGAGTTGCACATCAAAGGAAAAAATGGACAATTGTCCTCAACCAGAAGTTATCCATGAGGAGTCAATCAAAAACATTTTGCAGTAAATTAACAACCAAGCAAGCATCTGATAGATGTTGCAGTAAATTAGCTTCTTATGTCTCCTTTTCGGTTCCTAAGCTGAAAAATAGGAGTTGCAAGGAAGCTAAAAAATAGGCCTTCTAAGAAGCAAGGAACAAGATCTATAATTATTGTTGCAAGAAAGAAACAATACTTTGCTCCATATAACCTTGGGAACCATATGTGAAAACAACCTTTTAACATTTGTGGATCCAAATCTGTGGAAAATGGGATACTTTTCCTAAGTGGTAAAAGATATAAAAATTAGAACCATCAATCCCCACCACTTAGTAAGCCATGTTTACCATATTTTGCTCCTTATCTAAATAAAATAGACAGATATTGGAAGCTGTAGTCTAGAAAGCAATTGGTCAAAATGGATATAGCTGAGAATTGAAATCATACTAAATTTCTGATTTTTTTTTCCATCAGAACAATCTTCAGAACAGAATACCAGTGGGGGGCTTCGACAGCGGCTGTCAGGGGCTGGCCAGCCGCGGGGGTTGCCGGGGGAGACGTTGGTCAGCGGAGATCACACCGCTGGAGCGCCGGAGATCGCATGAGTAAGGTCGAGGGAGGGTGGACGTGCGGGCTTCCAGATGAGATGGAGGGTGCTGCTGTGCAACGGTGGAGGGAAGTGGTGAGAGGGGTGGTGGAGATCGACGGAAAAGCGATAGCAACAATGGGGGTCAGGATAGGAGGATAGGAGGAGGGTTTGGGGTAAGGCTGATGCCGATGCCGACGCCGCCGTTGGAGTTGGGAGGTCGGCGATGGCGAAGACGCAAGAGGGAGGAGTGGCGGTGGCAGCAGTGGCAGCGATGGCGAAGAAGCTCGGGGGAGGCAACAGGATCGCGAAGAAGGGCAGTGGTGGCGATGATGGCGAAGAGGCTCGGAGGAGGTCCTTCTCTCGCGAAGAAGCTTAATAAGCCCCGACGTGATCCTGATCGTCGGATGGGAATGGACGATCAGGATCACAGTTCGCTCTCTAACACCAACGAACGGGTTCTATTCAGAAAATTCCTCTATATATATATATATATATCTCAAACTTGTGGAAGTGGTTTCATGGCTTCTTCCCCTTGTAACACCATGGAGGCCTGATTCTCTGAAGACTTGGCTAACTCCGGCTTCCCGTCATCGATCGGCGTGAAGCCGGCAAGGCCTGCCAAACCTTCGACGGCATCCGCAACCCCTTCAACCCTCGCTGATATCTCGATCAGAAGGGAGACGACTGTGATGAGTGGGAGGGCTTCCATGATGGTCGGGTTTGCCGCCGGCGAGACGGGCTGCCTCTTCTGGTCATTCGTTTCAGCTGCCGCCGGTGGTGTGGGTAGCTGAATCATCTGCAGGCATATGGGAAAAGATTTCAGTGCACCGTGAAGCTCCTGCACTGCATTGTTCATCTCTCCAACCAAGAAATCCATGCAAGAAGACCTTTTCATGCACTTGATGGAGCTCGCTGATTCCTTCAAGACTTTGGAGGACTCTTCTCCTAGTCTCATGCAAACATCTTTGAGATGCTTCTTCACAAGATCACTGGCCTATACATATATATATATATATATATATATATATATATATATATATATACATGATTTAATTCGTGTAATTAGACTATAAATATATATATCGCACATTCGAGCTATCAGCTTAAGCTTGTGGGTTGATTTGTGAATTTAACATTATTTCTAGAGTTCTTGAATTCGAATCACGACTCTTTTTATTAGATAAATTATTAATACAATTAAAATTATTTATACCTGAACTTGTGAGTTGATGCAGGCATTGAGGGCTTCTAAGTAGTAAGCACAATGGCGCATGGCAGCACTGATCTTGGTATACTGGCTCCATGGATGTCGGAAGCCAAAGTGCCCATGAGCTGGTTCCCATCTAGCTAGATTTGCCTGTTGAACAACACAAAGTTGTTAAACATTAACATGTTAAGGAAGACAACATGGAGGACTTTAATTAAGGTCATCGATCTGAGTATTTAATTAAAAAGCTAGTTGAAGTATATATTCACCAGAGAATCCTCGGATGCCTTAGAATTCAACACACTTATAACCTTGTGATTTCTCAGGGGACTCTTCCTTGCTGCACGTTTTGTGTCCAGAATCAAAGTACTCTGTTGCACATCCTGTAGCAAAATTTTAAAGGGCATTGGTAAGAAGAATGTATCCAACTTTTAAGGGCATTGGTATATAGAAACTTTTGATAACTAGAAACTTTTTTTTTTTTTTTATTGATTAGTTTGAGAACTAGAAACTTGTTTCTGTTAAGTTCCTCGCTCCACAGAAAAGTTTTAGCTTATAGAAAAAGCTGAATCTATATAATAATATGAATTTTTGCAAATACCCCAATATCTTGGAGAGTTGTAGCGCTATTACAAAAAAAAAAAAAAAACCCTGCATTAGTCGGATTTGCATTTTCCGGCCCCCTCACTTATTGGTTTTCTTCACAGAATTAAACTCCTTTCAACAAATCAAATTAAACTTATCTATTTGTAGAAACTCACTCAGGGAATAATAATAATAGAAACTCTTCATTGGTTGACTAATAAATATTTTGATCTCTTATATTTATTAAACCTCACTCAGGGAATAATGACCAAATTATCATTGATTCATCCTTGTTTAATTTATTCCAACTGAATTCAGACTCGACGCATGAAAGGAAATTGTAACAGTGGCATTCATGTCTTTTAATATTTTTATCACATAGTATTCTAAAATTTTAATTTTGGATGGAAAATTAGTTTAAAGGGTTTTTTTTTGTTTATCGATGATTGAATCGGTAATCGTTCTATTGATGGACTCAATAAGGGTCTGTTTGGCGCGGGTTTCGCGCCTGGTATCTGCTAGGAACGCGGAAGGAACGGCGTCCGCTCACAATATTTTGGAATCCGCAGGGAGGCGGATTCCAAAATATTGGAATGCGCCGGCGCGCCAAACGCTCGAACGAGCGCGCATGGAATCCACTAAATCATCGGATTCACGCGGATTCCGCTCGTTCAGGTGCTTCCAAACAGCTCTAAACCAATCGGTAATGCATTAGTGATTGAATGGGCATGCACAATATATATGATACGGCTCATGCACCCCGATCAGCGTCCTTATGCTATATTTGGTTCGACAGAGTGAAAAGTGGAGTGGGCTGATTGCTGGACTCCGGTATATTTTGATCTCTGGTTCGGAGAATAAAGAGTGGAGAATAAAAATTAAACATCTCCACTCGACCACTCGGCCATTTTAATTTAATTCTGAAAAAAAAGATAATCAAAATCGACAAAGTGAAAATATGAGTCAAACCAAATGGTACCTTCCAAGGAATCGGCTAGCTTTTCCATGTTCCGTATGACAAGGAGGTGGAGGTCCTCCCCAGCCCAAACTGGGCAAACAAGAATGCACACAGTGAAGCAGATGGAGACTCCTATGGCAATGGTGCACAACCTCTGCTGAGCCAGACCTACTAGCTTATCAACCCGGTAGCCGGACACCGCAACAAGGCTGAAGGTGAGAATAAATATGGTAACTCCATAATCGAATCGCGCCTTCACCGTAGGGATGAACCGAGAAAAGGTGGCCGCCGAAGCTGCTCATATATAGTAATATAGAAGAGAAGTTTAGCATGAGTTTAATTTGATCCCAAAATAAACCTCATGCTGCATTCTGGTTAATTAGTATATATATGTTCTCGTTGATGTGAAAATATAAGGTAATTGCATACCAAGTAGGAAGACAGAGGCCCCAAGGATGACAGGCTCAGCTCTTTCTCCTGATTTGCTTGCAATCCAATGCACACCAAGTGCAAGAGCTCCTGCACATAGCGTTGCAGTTGTTCTATTGAATCCCTTGCACAAACAACCACCTGGATTTACGTACATATTTGATCAGTTTTTGGATGCTAGATAGATTGTATATTAATTAAATATATAAACTAACTCACCCCTTCCTACGTACGTACCAAAATAAGCCTGATTGCTGAGAGTAATTAATCATGAGCATTGTCAAGCAAAATTAAAAGTAACAACAATTAGGCATGCATGAGAATTCATTAATTATCAGAATGGGGTTTACCGACGGAAAATTCGAAGACCACGACGACAGTCATGATTGCCCACATAGCATTACTTCCTCCAACACCATCGTATAAGGGTCTCATGTAGTAGAAGAGTGATACTAGAGTCAGTGCAAGCCCCACTTTGAGGCCATGGATGATGACTCTTCTTGGATCATCAACCCCCATTTTCCACACCTTTCTTCCCCAGCTTGTGATACTTGATCTCAGTGCCAATCCCAAACCAAGAACCCATGTCGAATACTCACCGATAGAGCCTGATTTCAGCTCAGATCTCGCTGAAGAATCGTCGGCAACCCTCACTCGCCATTCCAGACAATTCGGTGCTGCTTTCTGGCTGACCATTGTAATTCTTCAAGCCAAGACAGAGCTTAAGTTGGTTCTCTACTTGTAATTAATTAAGGTAATGGTAGCACTATTTGAGTGCTGATGGATATAAATACTGTACTAAGAAGGATCCCAGATGGACTCTCAAGAGATATGCTAGAGAAATTGAGTCGGGGTTCTTGTATTGTAATGGCTGGGGGGAGGCTTATATAAGGAATGGATATGTACTATTTGAGTGCTGATGGATATAAATACTGTACTAAGAAGGATCCCAGATGAACTCTCAAGAGATATGCTAGAGAAATTGAGTCGGGGTTCTTGTTTTGTAATGGCTGGGGGGAGGCTTATATAAGGAATGGATATGTTGCTAGTGATCCAATGAGTGTGAAGCAAAGTGGCAGCACCAATCTTCCTCACAGAGATTAGGTAATCATCAGGGTACTTTTTTCTGGGAGCGAAGCAACGTAGAAGATTCGATCTGGATTTTGGATGGTGGACAGCATGAAATAATAAGCTTGCTCTGTATCTATCATCAGATAGCACTATCAGATTGTGCTCAACATATGACATTGCTTTGATTAATTACCTGCATGCATGTTATTCTTCTAGATCACAATCTAATATAATTGTTTATCACAGCTGGCTGCAAAATTTATTTACGTACACGTTATGAATGATAATGAACAACTTTCAGATATTTACATTTCCTCGAGTTAGATATATATAGTCCTTAGGTTGTCATAGTCACTAGCTATTTTTTATGCCTGAATAGTTTATTTCGTTTATCTTTCCTGGTGTTGTATTGTTTGAGAGATTATGAATGGACGAAATATCTCTTCAAAATTAGACACAAAGTATTTAATTTCTTTTTCTTCTATTGTACCTATTAGATATTCAAATTAAAGAAATCTCATCAACAAAATTAAATAAAGTTTCACTGTAAAAAAGATACAAATATATATCATCATCTATTTTCAAAGTCAAAAGTGCATGTCTGCTCTTTTTCCTCAATCTTCGACAAAAAACCTATCACACCAACTTTTCTTCTTTTGGATGTTTGAGGTAATCAAAAGCAAAACCATCTTGAATGTATATGTCATCCACTCTCTCATATGCTTCATATTAATATATATGAAGAAAAAAGATTCACGTACATTATCCAAGTGACATGTACATTACACATGTCCTCTAATCGGTAGATTGATTAATCTATTCCATCGGTATTGTTTTACCGGTGGAATATATCAATCAATTGGTATCTTATTACCGATTTGATCATTGATACATTCAATCGATAGGTATATATCGATAGATTGATTTAGTCTATCGGTATTATTCTATCAATGGACTAGATCAACAAATCAGTATCTCACTACCGATTCGAGGGCATGCATGCGCAATGTACATACCATGTCCCGTGTACACAAATCA
>CAWUCF010000023.1:0-12434 GCA_963920575.1 Narthecium ossifragum | reverse complement strand
CCACTAGTAAATATATATATATGAATGAATATGCATATATTAATAAGTATTATATATATCAAGAGTAGTCTTGTCATTTACACATTATTTCCATTCTCATTCTATATTCATTAGTACATATCAAATATATGAAATCATCATTCTTATTCTCAATCCTCGTTCAACCAAATAAAATCATCGTCACTTCATTCCTCGGTATATTCCATTCCTTGTCCATTCCATCCAATCATTGCATATTCCATTCCTAATCCATTCCATCCAATCATTGCATTCCCCGTTGCAAACCAAACCTGGCCTATGGAAAAAAAAGACAACAAACATCGCGACATCCTACTGGCTTGCTAGTTGCTAAACAAATCCCCCTCTAGAAGCGCCCTCGTCTCTTATCCCCGAACCGGTGACCAGTTCTCTTCTCGCTTCCGTCCCTCCTCCTCCATGTCTCTATATATATACCCATAAGCCCGCCCCACCTCTCTCACCACTCTCCGCCCACCAACTCCAGCCCTCCAGGACCCCTCCTCTTCTCCGAGCGATGTTGTTCTCATCCCCGACTTCTCTCACTCCACTCCCGGACTTCGGGAGCCCGTTTAACATGGACGACGCCGATTCCTCGGCGCTGGACCTCATCCAGGACCACCTCCTCGGCGATTGCCCCACCCTCGACGCCCTCCTCGCCGATTACTCTCCATCTCTTCCTCCACCGCCCCCTCCCCGGCGGAACCAAGCACCTAGCACCGAACACTATGGGCTGTTCCCTGAGCCGGGCGTGTCTATGATCCAGTTCGGATCGGAGCCCCAGGTCCCCTCGCCGCTCGTAATCTCGCGCCGGCCGAGCACGAAAGTCGAGTGGATCCCGTCGCCTCCGCCGCCGCCGGTGGCGGACGACGGGAGACGGTACCGTGGAGTGCGGCAGCGGCCTTGGGGGAAGTACGCGGCGGAGATCCGCGATCCGAACCGGCGGGGTTCGCGCGTGTGGCTCGGCACGTTTGACACTGCCCTAGAAGCCGCCCGGGCCTATGACCGTGCCGCGTTTAAGATGCGCGGGGCCAAGGCCATCCTCAACTTCCCTAACGAGCTCGCCTGCTCCGACAAGCTGACGTCGGCGGCACCTCCGCCGCCGCCTCCACCGCCGTCGGCGAAAAGAAAGAGGGAAGCTGCGGCGGTGGAGGAGTTGAGGCCGATCAAGAGGGAAAGGGATGTCGAGAAGGAGGAGGAGAAGGTGACCTTATGCCCGCTGACGCCGTCGAGCTGGGAGAGCTTTTGGGAGGGCGCCGACGAGAAGGGGGTGTTCAATCTCCCGCCGCTGTCGCCGTTGTCGCCGCTTCCACAGTTCGGGTTCCCGCAGATGATCGTTATTTGAGCAGCGTTAAACCATTCCATTAAAAGGCTTTAGGTGTAAATGATCGTTACTAGAGAGGGTAATGAAATAAAAATACCAAAAAAGGTTTCATATTTCCAATTATCCTATAAGAAAAAAAAATGATGTAAAATACAGTCATAAATGAAGCTTCAGATTTCTTACTTCTTTCATTCAATCACTTATAATCCTCTTTCTTAGGATTACTTGATGGACGTTTATTAGTGCTAATCTTCAGAGTTCTATGGTGCTAGAGTTCATATAGCTCAGGATTTTTTTAAATTAAAAAATAAAAAAGAACCAAAGAATGACAACTATTTGTGCACACGTGGAAGCTAGTAATTTTTTTTTTTGAAAAAAAACCCACAATAAAGGCCATATGGATAGACTAGAGTTTTGTATGATGCAATACTGTAAAGCTGATTGTTTATCTTGAAAACTCAGCCAAACGAGAACAAACAGAAACTTTGCACTTCTTACACGGAAAGAGTCAAATCGCTATAGTAGCTAATCATTAAGGAATGATGGGTTTGAAATTTCCACGCGACTAGAATAGTGGGTCGTCGTTTTGGTCAAAGTCAGCATTGGATCCTCCAGAAATTTTTTTGTATAAAAAAATTCAGATCGTGATCACATTTCCTCGCATCTTTATCAATTGCTTTGTTCCTACGAATAATTCAACCATAAATGACACACGTCTATTCTTTATTGTTTCCATTACACATAGGCCCAGAGTAATTGGTTGCGGGTGGCCAGACACCATGCCGTTAAGGACATATGTGCATTGTCATAACATCATATAGACAAGTATATTTGATTTTTTTTTTAGTCAAGGCAGTGTAAATTAAAAACATATACATGTAATTGTATAAGTCTTTATGTACAAATATACTTCGAATAATGTTTTGTGTATATGGACATGTGACATGTGTAATACACATGCCACCGAATCGGTAGTCTAATACCGATTCGTCCATACAGTCCATCGATAACGATCTACCGATGAACTATATCAATGAATCGGTAGTGGACTACCAATTAAATTATATCGGTAGTGAGATACCGATTGATTGATAGAGTCCATCGGTATCTCACTACCGATGAACTAGATGAATAATTCAATCGGTAGTGGACTACCGATTCATTGACCTAGACACTACCGATGGACTACATGAAAGAATCGGTAGTCCACTGCCAATTCGGCCATGTGTAATGCACATATGACATCAGCATATACACCAATCAACGCCCATGTACTTAACTGTTTGAACTCAAATCTCACTTTACAAAGGCGTAAACTTAATTGAAATAAATATATCTATCATTGAGCCTGCACTCTACTCTTAGAGCTGAGGTGTTCTCTAAATTCAAGTATAGTGACAACTCTTCGAGGAGATTGCTTTTGTAGACCCGCGCATATGAAAAAGAAGCAAACGCAAAACTCGGCACCTCTATAAGGTACTCTTTGGTTGGTGTCACTTGCTGGTCCATTCAATGAAATAGACTGGAGAATTCAATCCTGCTTGATAGGTGAGGTGCTAATGCACAGTGAACAGAAAACTACCAACCAACCTGAAAGAAACTCGTTTTGCTCCACATGAATGCACGGTAAGACACTATGTTATGAATATTCAACTGATAATCAAACTTTCTGTTCACAGGTTAATTAGTACACGAAGCAATTTTGGTCGAACTCTGAAGACATTTAGACAAACTGAAATAGGAGAATTTCACTTGAGGTGTACAAAAGTATATACAACAAAATTTGACAAAATTGGTATCATAGCATCTGGCAATCTAGACAAAAGACGAAGCAGATAGCTTCTCAGCTATATTAACAGGCGTCCTACTTAACAACAATGATTTTTCTCCAGGGCTAATATAGTGTCAGCTACTATATGGTGTTAAAGAACTATTCCACGGTGTTACCAGCCACCAAGCTCCACTTCAAGCTGCAATAACAATATTGGTATAGATAAGAAAGGATCTGATATGTTAAACAACCAAATGACCAAGTCATATTTCTGTATGAAATCCCGTCAGTAGTAAGAGGAGTCTAACTCGTATTGCATGCTTGAAGCATAGCTTAAAGAGTTCGCTGAAAGACAAGCCACCACTAGGAATGCAGAGTCCAATTTTAATTTGGTTTGCTTCCACAAGGAGGAACCATGATAAACAAATTGGTGTCCACTTCAAGCCATGTTGTCTAACTCGTATTGCATGCTTGAAGCATAGCTTGAAGAGTTCGCTGAAAGACAAGCCGCCACTAGGAATGCAGAGTCCAATTTCAATTTGGTTTGCTTCCACAAGGAGGAACCATGACAAACAAATTGGTGTCCACTTCAAGCCATGTTGTCAGAGTTTTTGATTCAATTTTCCAAAGGCCAAAACTCCACCAAAATGAGAATAGCATGTATGAGCCCCTGTTTAGACATGGATCTCAAGTCTAATTTCCTTACAGAGATATGACTTAATTAATGTTTGCATTCATTGTAATGCAGTCCTAACCAACTGATGACACTGCTATCAAAGTAACTCAAGCACAGGAGCTATAACTTACATGCAACCATGTGGACAAAGACCCCCCTCATCACTTTGACCAGTTACTTTCAACAACGCAAATCAACCTTTTCATGCTACCATTTATACCTCCCTTGTTTCCATTCATCTAGTTAATGTTATCTTTATCTGTGTACTAGTCATGGCTACAAAGCGGATCAGACTTTAGTGGTTATAAAGTATCTATGCATTTGAAGGCAATACTATTCCTCATCTTTTGGTAAAGAGACAACCAAAGTAGCTCTACTGTGCTCTCACGCCATATGCGAAAATAATTCAAAAAAAATGCCGAGTCTCAGAAGACAACCAAGAGAAACATGTTTGTGACATCATATCATGCAAATGGGTGACATTTATGGAAACAACCAGACAGTTAATAAGATTAGAAATCAAAAGTTTAGGTTATTGACCATCTTTGAAGTGAGTCAAGAAAGGTACCCGGGTTACTTTTCACATGGCTTGTTATTTGCTGCGCCTGTTTACTCCGTTCTGGCAACATCTGTGGTAGTTCTTGCTCCTATCAGCATTTCAGCAATTCCATTAGATTGTGCTTTTAAGTTATCTATGATACTTATGTGCACAAATATACTAGTAGGAAATTATCACGAGGCCACATGAAATTACCTTTTCGTGAATGCGCAGTTGAATGCTTCCAAGCTGCTCAATTTGAACTTCATAGAATTTCTTTCTCTTCAAGCATTGCAATGCAGCTGTGGAATAAATATTGGAAACGTAATGAAAGTTGCATACAGAAATCATGGGCCATTGTCATCAATTTTAGCCGCAGCAAATCATTGTTCTTGCCTAATAATACAACCAGAAACCTACTTCCTCTATCTTTAAAGAAATCTCAATAGAGCTCATAATCTCCAAAGTTTACCCTGACGGTTCTTCGCCTTTGTAAATTCTTTGGCCCTCTCAAACTCCGTGGAGATCTTCTTTTGCAACACGATCTCCTTTTCCGCGAGAATGTCCAATGTCTGCAACAAAGAACGATCGAACAACCGGCAAGAGACCAAAACGCAATTACTCACTCCCATGTAATTCTATTTCATGATAAAATCTAGCAATGCAAACGCATCTAGTTCCCCCAAGCATTCAAGACATCGATCCACTGACTCCGGTGCCCTAGATTGGGGGGGGGGGGGGGAGAAGATTGTGTGTACCTGCTTGAGTTTGATGGAGGAGGAGGAGGGGCCGGACTCCTCCCGGCATTTGCGGAATAGCTTGTTGAACATTCTAGGGATTGGGATTTGGGATTTGGGATTTGGGGAAGAAGGAGCGTCGGAGCGGGAAAAATACCGTGCGTGGTGTTAATTCTTGTCTTGACGCAGGGTTTGGGAGTCGGAAGTGGAGTTAGTGCTGCTGCCGGGGTTTCGAAAGTGGGGGTGTTTTGGGCAGGGGAACCAAGGGCAAGGGTGGTCGGTGGGGGACATGGTCGGAAAATAGGAAAGTGGATTTCCCGGGTTTTTTTTTTTTTTAGTTTTCTTTAATTTCCTACTCTTTGTCTCTTTCCTAGTGGAGATGTTTATTCTAATTTAGAAATCATACCTATATTCTAGAATTAGGGCCGTCCATGGCCCGGACTAGGGAAATCTTTAGATTCGGGCCGGGTCAAGCTTTCGCCCAGCCCGAGCCTACTCAAGATTAGGGCTGCCGGGCTTGGGCGGAGCCATGAGTCGAACCCAAACCCGATTCACTGTTTCACCTAAAACTCCGGTTCGGGGTCCCGGCTCAGCCAGGTCTCCACCGGAATGGAGCACATATATCTCACCCCACAAGCAACCGGAATAAGGTTATCTTTAACCCTTGTTTCAAAGTAAAGAAACCAAATCCCTTCCGAGGTCTTCTCCCTGTTCCAGTCGCCACTTCACTCCAAGCCAACGCACCGCCACCCCTTCGATTTGCCAGCCCTCCCTCATGGCTTCCACCAAGGTGAGCTCTTGACCTCCACCCCTCGTTGTCTTTGTAGGTATTGGTTCTCTGTTTTTATTGCCCAAGATTGGGGTTTAAGTATGTGCCCCATAGGCGATCTTGCGGTCTGATACCTTGTTTCTAGCATAAGATGCTTAAGTTTGTTTTCTTTTTCGTAAAAAATTTGGGTGCAGGTGGACAATCGCGACTCATTTGGATCGAAGAGGTCCCGCAACAATAGTAAGTTTGGACTTTGTAGTCTTCGGCGGAACGATGCTTTGATCTTCTTATTAAACAGTTATCTATTGTCTTCTTTAGGGTTCCAGATGCTTTAGGGTTTCAGTCGCCTATAGAATCGTGAGCTGTTATTGTGTATTGGTCTGTAGTTGTTCTTGATACCAATTTAGGTATGCTAGTTGATGGAGAGAGTGTAAATATCTAACACGGCGGAGATTCTATACTTTGTAGTATTGGGGTGGCTTTAGGAACCTTTGCCCTGGAATTTTGCTCCTTCAAGAATCAAGACATGTAAGGGAGTATTACATAACCACTTTGTAATACTTAGGATAATTTACTAACTAATCAGGCTATGCGCATAGACATACAAATATTAAATGTGTTTTCTGCTCAAGCTGTAAGGCACCATGTTACTTGGAAACTAGCAGTTTTATATCTCTAAAAGCATTAGAATAGCTTCATTTAATGGTCATTAAAATGTGGTGCGTCCAAGACAGTGATCCTCCCCTGAAGATGTCCAACACTACCAAGAAAATATCCTTCATATTTTGCTGCTAGTCTAGACTCTAGAGGACCTTGCTAGTTCAGTCTTGTTCTAGAATATTTTGTCAACGGTACATTTGAACTATAATTCCTCTAAGACTGCTGTGCATATTGAGTGAGTTTTTCTGGTACTGCTTCTGCATTGTTCTTTCATTGAATATTGGTGGCTAAAATTTGTTATTAGCATTGCTTTCGATCAGATGTTGTCGATGAACTGTTCATAAGAATTCCGAATTGTGAATTTTATTCCTTGGATGGGATGCTCTGGTTTTCAGTGGCTGTCTGCTTATCATGCAACCTACTCTTGTACATGCGCTTGTACGTCTATGTGGGCATGTGCACATGCACACATACATTTTTGTGCTTATTCTGTATAACTTCCTCAATGTAGTTGTATTATACCTAAAAATTTAACTGAAATTGTCAGCTTCCCGAAGTGATGGTGATTGGACCTGCCCTCAGTGCGGGAATGTGAACTTCAGTTTTAGAACTGTGTGCAATCGTGGAAAATGTGGAGCTGTCCGGCCATCTGCAAGTCCTGTATGTGTCTACTTCTTACATCTTCTATTTCAAGTTAGATGTGGTTTATTCTAGATAATGGAAATCTTCTTGTTTCATACATGTGTTTTTTTCCTGATCATTAGACAAGTAACTGTGCTAGTGAATTTGCACTTGCCATAAACTTCCTTTGTCTTTAGGGATATAAATTTTCTCTTTCTCAAATCCTATATCTTCAATCATCGGGGGTTCTGCTGGTTTCATAACATATTTCCAAGTGTTTCTCCTGAGGATATTAAAGTTTAATGTGATTCTAAACCTGAAATAAAATCAAGTGGATATGTCTTCTACATGTCAATCCCAGACAAACGTGTTTTGCCATTTTTTCATTGCAATTCATAATATTAATTCCACCTTATGGACAACTTCAATGAATTTTAATACGATGCATCGACTTGTCTAATTGTATTCCCTCCCTTATTTATCTTTCAACAGTTAATTTCATATTCTGGTCTGTATTACTTACATTTGAAGATCATTCATAGAACATAAAAAAAATTAGAGATATTTTGGCATGATTTTGTCTTGTCTTGGACTGCCTTTGAAGCTTTTTGGCTTAATTGTTTTGAAGCATGAGACATGATCTAGTTCTTAATAAGGCCTAAGTTAAAGGATCCTAGAGGCTTGGAACTCAAGTAATGGCTTTGGATGCTAGATAAGTACTGAGATAGCGTAGTAATTCAAGTAATGGTGTCCGACATCATTTTAGTTTGGGATTGTTTTTGGTTTTCCCCCCTTCCATGAAAACTGTTTTTTTTTAGGTTCATATTATATCTTAATGAATAGTTTCGAACTGCATTCTGCAAATAGTCTATGAAGGAAAGTAAGCAAGCTTGCATATATTTAATAAACAAGAATGGAAATTCCATGGGTTAAATTGTTTTCTCATGCTTTAGAAATTCAAGGGACAATACTTGGTCCTAGCCATAGTTAACCCTTTTCGTCGAATCCGTGGTTAGGGAGCATAATGTGATAAACATGATGACTTCTTAAATCTCTGTGATTATGGTTGGCCCCGCTTGTGAACCTATTGTGGAAGATTCTTCAAACAAAGTCAAGTTGCTGATTGTATTCTTAGACATTGAAATGAGGCTTGATTGATAAGCTCTTTGATCTTCGATTGTTGGATTGACCTTTATAGTGAAGAAAAATAAACTAAGAGGATTTGTTTGTGATGCTCTAAGTTTTTTGACCTTCAGCTTAGTACTTTTGTAAGGACGCATTGTGTTCAACTTGAGATTCCTCTATCTAGCTAAGTGTAAACTGTAACGAGTCATAATTATCGTGCTAACTTTTGTTTTGCAGGGAATTGGATCATCACCACTTCCTGGTGCTTTTGATCATCCGCCACCTCTCTATTATGGTGCTGTTGGGGCTCCGCCACCTATGGCACTTGGAATCTCTAGTGGATATGGAGCACCACTTCCTCTTTCTGGCATGAGGTATAACTACGGCCCACCTGCTAGTGCTCCTGGACCGTATGGTCTTTTCTCCGCATATGGCGCACCTGGACCACTTGGAGGTATACTTTTCTCCTTCCTTCCCTTCCCACTCTTCCTTTGTGCATGCACATGCATTTGGTTTTAAAGAGTGCGCATATTTTGTGCTGCCATGGTTGGGGCTGGTGTATGTATATGTATGTTTATAATCCAATACTTTTCCTTGTAATTGCAGGCATGGGATATGGGCCTGGTCCTGGAATGGATCAATATGGATATGGATATCAGGGGTCTCCATTGCCAGTAAGTGATAACTCTATATGTGAAGTGCTTCTTTTTTATTCTAACTTCTTTTGTTATTTAATTTAAAGGTTCTCTAAAAAGGTTGTTATTTTTGGAATCTCAGGTTTCTGGTCCGTGGTCAGGTGGCAATATACCTGATAACAATTCTTCTCGGAAGCGTCGTGGAGGTAACTTCCAATGTCATGTTGATGTATTAATGCGCACACAGGAATGTCTATTGTTTGTGTCATGAGATGCTCAGTTCTTTTTGTCTTATTTTTAACAGTCATATCAGACAATAATGACAAGATAAGAATATCAACCCTTGCTTAAAATTCTAATTCGTGAAAGCAGAATAGTTGAGTTGAAGAAAACTTGGTTCCTTCAATGTAGTAACCAGTATATCTTGTTTGTAGGTATACGCTTGATTACAGCTCATTTATTTATGTGATAACAATGATATATGTTTTTGTTTTCATTAGCCTTCGACTGACTCAAGCTAGCTCTCTTATCTCAGGTCCCGACGGGTTTCAAGAAGGAGATTGGATATGTCCAAAATGTGACAATGTTAACTTCTCCTTCAGAACTACTTGCAACATGAAGAAATGTGGAACACCAAGGCCTTCTCCTGTAAGATCTCTTGGTTGTGCTGTTTTTCCAGTTTTTCCTTTTGGCATTTTGTGTTATTGCGCGGACCCTGTAAGTAGTATTTGCAAAGCTCTCTGGCATGGAAGATGTTGGACGTCTCTATTCACCCTTGATTATCAAATTTTTTCCCTGTTGAGAAACCTTATTTGCTTATTCATGCGGATGTATCAAACATCATTTGAAAATTTGACAAAGTATGAATTAAACTTTTGGTAAGGCATTTTGTAGATTTATGGCCGTCACATATTGATGGTTTCTATTTTTTTTGAAGTTGATATGTGAATAGAGTCGTTTGTGCTTTTTGACTATCTTAGCGGGGCTTGAGTTTTCCTTGTTCGAAGGTTTTAGCTTGTGATTTCCATTTTAATGGAAAATCACTAAATTAGTCTAAATGTATTATAGAGCATATCTAAGAACATTTTTGAAATTTAACTTTCTTGGTTTAAAATCAGATAGCAAGCACTAGTAGGGTACATGATGCGTATAGTATTCAATTAAACTAGTCTGGCAGCAATATGTATAGATTCAAGGGCAGATGTATGATATGTTATTTCGTTGATCATGATTCTGTATCTTATACCTTCATTTGGAGGCAGTTGCACAGGGTCCTCTTAGATGAAATTGTATAAAGATTTGCATGAACTGTTATATTCATTGAGCTGCAGAGAACAAAAGGACAATGATTATCCCTCTATTGTGCATCAAATGCATGTGACAATGATAAAAATACTTTCAAGTGCTTAGCACCAAGCATAGGCATAAAAGCCTCTTAAGGAGAGGTCTTGGGTTCAAGCCCCCGCTATAGGAAATTATGACAGGGCATTTGCCCCACAGCCATTGTGAGCAGGTTGACTAAGGCAATGATCATCTCTAGGGATTCAAACCAGCTTAAAATGCTTAAGCAGCATATCTAAGAAAAATTGAAAGATGATAAGGTTTCTTTTAACTGCACTTGACACATGAAACAAATTAACATTTGCTCCATTGTGCTCTTTTTAACTTCGGAAGATGTTTTTTATTCAACGATATTCAAGATGAACACAGTAGTAGATTTTGGATGCAGCATGAGTTATATTATGTATTGGCTTGCATCTTGTATTTTTCGTTGCTATTAGTCAGAGTGGATTGAGATAAATTTGCTAGTTTTTTTTTCGGATGATAAGGTGAAGCCTTGCTGCATAATTCTGTATGTGTACTTTGGAAGTTTATATACCTGGTACGAACAATCATCTTGCAGCTGTGGCGCCTGTGCACGAGATCTGAGACTCTTATGTAGTACTATGTTTCTTCCTTCTTCCATTCTTACTGCCTTATTGAACCTCCTAATTTGGATACAAATTATTTATGATAATTTTTGGCAGGGTCCCATTCGTGCTTCATCTGCTCCATCTGGTATCAAGGACAACCCAGGAGCCCCGAAGGTAGCTGGACTTGTAGCAAGTGCAATAACCTCAACTACCCCTTCCGGACAGTATGCAACCGGAAAGGGTGTGGAAGTGAGAGGCCTACCTCCAGCTAGTTGACTGCCAATTTTGATCACGCAAGGAGCTCTCTTTCGAACACAACCTATAATTGAGTACGACTATAGGGTTTTGAAAGGGTTAGATGAGATAGCCGTGTGGAGAACAAAGATGATTATTACAATAGAGGAGGTTGTTGTTCAATCTTAGACTCTGGTTTTCTTTTCTCACCATTGTGAATTACCTGTGAGATATGTGTTCTGCGGATCCGCACTATTAGGCATCTTTGGTCCACGCAGTGTATGCATTGAGTTGTTATTGTTAGTTCACTTATGAACTGTATTAGTTCCTTTTCTTTTCTTTTAGTTTTTGGCCGAAGAACTGTGTCCATTTCAAGCCATTTGTGTGCTTGTAGGGGGCATATGATCTCCTGGAAATCAATGAAACTTTATTTGAATTGCGTCTTCACTACTTGTGATCTGGATTAGGAAATTTGTCAGAGTTTGCTCAACTGCTTTGCTGAATGCTTTCTTGATGATGTTTAGAATGTCGTTTTTCCTGCGGAGCTCACTCTTTTCCTACTCGTGTGAAGCTAGACTGCTGACAAAGGTATGAAGCCTCTTATAGACAACAGGTTCCCTACATTTAAGAATCCAAAGTCCAAACATATGCCCACAGTGTCCAACTTTATATCAGAGTTTCTGTACAAAACCTGCTACTACACTACTAAGCGTTTGGTAAGGCTGTAAATTTTGAAGGGGTAAAATTAAAAGGGTAAATTTACACCTTACTTATGTTATGTTTGGATAGGTAGGTTAAATTTTATGGATAATTGACGTTTCGGTGTTTGACAAGGAAATATTTAGTGATAAGTTCGGATACATTTTGCTTAAGGTGTTTACTGTCTTGTATTTTTTTAATGTCTAAAATACCCTCCATGACTCTGGGCTTCCTGTAAAGAGGACAACATGAATATTAGTTGCACCTCATTAATTGCACCTATGTAACCTGTACTCATATGAACCAATGCCATCCACATTAATTGTATCTCATTAATTATTTTGTAAGTGCGTGTCCAACACGAAATATTATCTAACTTTTATTGTTTTCTTTACAACTAATTAGAATATCTAGCTTTTATGCAATGGTAAATGAATTCACCCATATTAACACATATCTAGCTTTTCAAATTAGATATGAGTTACTTTTTACCAAATTATTAATAGTTACTTTCCACAATTATTTATCAG
The DNA here is from genome assembly GCA_963920575.1 of Narthecium ossifragum. Lineage (NCBI taxonomy): Eukaryota > Viridiplantae > Streptophyta > Magnoliopsida > Dioscoreales > Nartheciaceae > Narthecium > Narthecium ossifragum. The sequence goes on along the minus strand of CAWUCF010000023.1, from coordinate 187 downwards.
TTACTTTCCATCAAATTTTTCATAGTTACTTTCTACAATTATACATCAATTACTTTCCACAATTGTCAATAGTTACTTTCCACAATTATTCATCAGTTACTTTTCATCAAATTTTTCATAGTTACTTTCCACCAAATTGTCAATAGTTACTTTGCACAATTATACGTCACTTACTTTCCACAATTTT
>CAWUCF010000021.1:0-12986 GCA_963920575.1 Narthecium ossifragum | reverse complement strand
AAGTGAGTAATTCATATGTTAAGTAAGGAATACCTCACATAAGTAAGAAATTTTCTCATTTCTTTTTCTCATACTTGTGTCAAGTGACATTAAATGATGCTTTCTCTTTCTCATACTTGTGTCAGGTGGCATTAAATGATGAGAGAGATTTGGTCAGGGATATTTTGATCTCGAATTTATGAATTTTACGTGTTTTGTAAAGAAACACAAAAGTGTCCCTCAAATGAGGGATCGAAAGACACACGGATTTAAAAAGAAAATTATACAAATCTTCCGTTTCTTATTAATATATAGTCGGACCTAAAAACGCAAGGAACCCCACACCATTTCATTCGGAAATTAGAGTAGTCTTTGCCATTGCCCAACTTGCCAGGTCGCATATTAGATCTCCTTTTCGGTAGAGAAGCCATCCATCAATCGATCTGGATGGGGTCTCAGGCGTATTTGGACAAGATGCAGCTCCGGCAGAGCTACCGGAATGTCTGGCACACCGATCTGATGAGCGCCATTGTGGCCGACTGCCCATGTAATCACCCTTTTCGTTTCTTCTGATAGAATAGACCATAGTCGCCTCTTTTTTGGTCTACACGTTTGTTTTGCTCTGTTTCTGATCTCTGATTGAGATGCCTGTCTCCTCTCTGCAGACTGCTGCTTGTCGCTTTGGTGGTGAGTTTTTTTCTCACGTATTTTCTGCTTATAATTTCCTTATTGATTGGTTGAAGAAGTTAGACACATTGGGTCCTTGTTTGACACGATCCTTTTGCTCCTGGAAACAATTTATCTGATTACTGAAGAACTTGTGGAGGATTTGCACGTATGATGCTGATCTTCTTGAATTTTTTTGACATTATCTTTTGCTCCTGGAAACAATTTTTCTGATTACCGAAGAACTTGTGGAGGATTTCAGGATCTTTCTTGGGTCTAGATTTTTTGGATAACATGTTTTATCTGCACTTGTGATTATTTGTTAGTTACTGTTTGTTTTGCTTTTGTTATTATCTGGTAGTTGCATTTAATTGCCCAATCCGATGAATGGTCCTTTTTGTGCTTCGTCCTATGAGTATAGAATTAAGTACATGCCACTGCTGCTGACTGTCAGAGAGAATTTGAAAGGTGAATCTGAGGCAAAAAGGGATTTTGACGTGAAGGGCACCACTCAGTACTTAAAATGATGGTGGTTCTACTGTATTCTAGTATAAAAAGAGGGATAAGAAAGGAGAAAATATACTCTTCATGAACACGAAAGGGCATCCATTGAATTTCTTGCACTGTATTCTTGTTATGCATTACTATGTATAACAAGTACATGCCATTGAATTTCTTGAAATTGGTGGAGGTTTTGTAATATGCATATAGGCAAAGCAGAGGCTCTCTACTCCCATCAGGGAACCTAGCAAATAAAATCTATTTGAGGCTAAATTAGAATGACTGAACTAAATGTTCGTATCTTACATGCTGACATTAACTTGAAATAGCAGTTTATGCTACCTGACTTTAAAGTGAAACTAAAACCCTGTAAGGATCCAGTGAAAGAGCACGTATCTCTCACCCATCCTAAAACATGCTGAATACCAGATAGCCTGGATATCAAGAAGGAAGATTTGTTCTCTTTGAGCTCCGTTCAGAAATCACTTCAATGAATAGCTTGCCCCAGCCATTGCATTGAGTCACTGTGCACCTTAACCAGATCCTCAAGCATCAGGTGTCTAATAAAAGTGTTAGAGTCCGTTGACAGGGTTATGCTACACCTACAGAGCAAGCTTCACTAAACTATCAAAGTTTTCTAGAAACCAAAGCACTCCAAAAGTCCAATCTAAATCTTAGGCTGGGTGATAATACATTTTCTAGTCTAGATTGTCTGTCAAGAACAAACTTGCAGTATTTTTCTTAAGCAAAAGTTACTAAAAGCTCGAGGAAAGCCATTTTCAGTGGAGTAAAACTTAGTCAATTTGTTTCGTGCACTTCTGGTTAAACTTGAAATTTTGAGTGATATACAGGTATTTCTAGCTCTTAGCATTCGAGACAACTCTCTGCAATAGTTTTCCTTTTAATGCAAGTCATATGCTCTTTGTCTGGCTTTAACCGAATGAGTGGCACCCCTTCTTTTTAATTCATCCTGCTTGGTCCACATGGAAAAATATGTTGTTCAATCTTCTCTGGTTTAAGCTTTTCCATCTTTGTCGCTTATCCAATTTCCTTACATAATCTTCACTTGAATTGTCACTTTTTATTCGAATGTACCTTTCAAAGGAATACTACGATGGCTATTTCTATGTTTTTTTATGCCCTACAGTAAGTCCTACTGTTGCAAATTCGAACTATTGCAGTACTGGTGTAGAAGCTAGAGCATCAGTAGTACTGTTATTAAGTTTACTTGGCAGAAAAAATAAAAAGCCTCAAATTTGTCAGTGCCAAACACTACTGTGACGTCTACTATCTAAAGAGGGAGGTTTCTTGAAGGGCAAACAGAAGCATTTCATTTGGCTGACCTCCGCTTCTTGTTTATACAGTTAGAGCTATGTTCAAGCTTGCAGCTGTGGCATAAACTATAGAAAAGTTGTTCTTATGTGCTATATGATTCTTCAGTTGTTCTTATGTGCTATATGATTCTTCTATCATATCTCAGCTGCAGACCGTATTTGACTCGTATTATAATCCACCCAACAATGATTAAGAATTAAAGTATTCCAGTAGCATATATCTGTTTCCAGTTAATCTGCTTTTATTCCACTGTATGGCAGAGAGTTTACTCAAGCTTTCCCCTTAATAGAAAATTAAACCCTCTATGACATAAATTTTCACTCTTACCTTTTCTCCCGTTAGCTGTCACCCAATTAAACTCATTGTTTTTAGTTTGGCCCAATTGTAACATTTTGACTGAAGAAGCTTGGTTTCAGCCATATTCAGCCTGAAACCAGGCCTGAAACTGGTATCCGGCCTGGTTTTAGGTTAGTATCGCTGATTACTTGAGCCATTTCAGTAGAACTGGTTAGCTTGCCTGGTGATATTATTAGTCTATGTGGTTTTTCGCTCTGGAAGTCTATAAATGAGCAACTCACACAAATCTCTTGATGGTTATACATGTCCTTTTAAACACAACTACTGTTTGTCTCTACTTATATGTTGCCTCACTTTGCTTTTCTCATGAGTTTGTGAAGTCTTTCATCTTCCTAATAATGTCATAGAACTGATGTTCATGAATACTTAGCCCTCATTTAACATCAAAATAGTCTAATTATGCTGCTCATTCAGAAATGTTAATATTATTATTGGAAGTGTATGCAGGATTCTCAATATGATTATGCTGATCTCTCTATTCTTCCTTAAATTTTTCATATTTTTGTAATAGTGGACCATGCATTTCCTACATGCTTCGCAAGCGTGCCCTTTACAATGACATGTCAAGGTAATCCCAATTTTCTCTTCAAAGCAACTCTGTTTATGATCCTTAGTCGCTTTCTTGCCTTAATATCGCTCTGTTATAGGTATGTTTGTTGTGCTGGTTACTTGCCATGTAGTGGCCGGTGTGGAGAGAGTCAATGCCCTGAACTTTGTCTTTGTACTGAGGTACTACTTTTATTAGTGTTTGCTTTTTAATATGATGTGTTAGAAAAGCTCTACAGAATCTTTCTTTTGGTGCTACTTTTGGTAGATTACTAATGCTAGTTACTACGATTGCTAGTAGTCCAACCTCTAGTTAGATAATAACTTTTAATTTTTGTGGAATACCCTTCTTTGTTAGGTATACTAATACCTTCCTTTTTTTGCATTTTCATTCCAATGCCTCCATCATAGATTCAAGGTGCGAATAACTTCCTAGGTTGATTCTCTACCTAAGTGACATAATATTTTGACCATTTTGTTAAATATTTTTGTATACCATCCTTTTTTTATTTGATAGAGAAAGCCATGGTACCGAAACCTTGTTGCCACTACTTATATAGCTATGCTATTGATCTCAATACTTATGAATCTATCGTCTTAATTTTAAGGGGATGGGATCAAGTTCTTATTTGACTTGATAAATCAAAATCAACATGTTTTCTTAAGCTCAAAAGGTCAAAATCTATTTTAGTCCAACTTATGATGACCTAGCAAACTCGCTATGTTAAGTTAAAAGGTCCAGATCTTTGGTAATGTGATTTGAATTATCTGAATCCGACCCAATATAAATTGATGATTCTTAGCAGGTCAAATCATATAATGTATGTTGCATTAGGTTAAAGTGGCTAGGTTAGTTTATTTATTCAAAAACCACTATACAAGATAAGGAAAAGAGTCTATTAATTTGCAACAGAAACAGATAAGGGAAAGGACAGAATCAAATATCAATAGAACAACGTGTATTCACGATTAACTGGAATGCAAGGGGCTAATTGCAGAAACCTTCACTTAGACAGTCAATATTAGGGGGAGACAAACATGTCAATATTGCAGGGCCTTATATGGAATATAGGTATAACCCTCCTCACACATTAAACCATGTTTGTTTATCCTTAGTTGCATCATTGGCAGATATTTTAAAAGCTCTTATTGAAGCAAGCCATTAGCACTTTAAGTTCGCTTTGCTATCTACATTAGGTCCCTTGTTTGAATTATAATAGCTTTGCATTGTTTGAATTAGGAAGTAATCCATATATTAAGCATCTTTTTCCTTGACATATCACAAGTTTCAGCGAGAAGATAATTTTAGCTCTACTATTCTATCACAGACTGATGCTTTTGTATTTTGGAATGTCTTTCAGGTTTTCTGTTGCTTCGGTAATTCAGTGGCCTCAACTCGATTCTTGCTGCAAGATGAGTTTAATCTACAGACTACACAATGTGATAACTGCATTATTGTACTCCCTCTCTCTCTTCCCCCTTTCTCTCTGTTTGTGTGGGCGTGGATATTGGGGTGTGTGTGTGTGTGTGTGTGTGCAACAACTGCATGGGATTGTCATGCTGAAACTAGTTCTAATCCTATATGTTTTGATGGTTATACCTTAATCGCAGGGATTTATGTTTTGTCTCAATCAACTAGCTTGTATCTGTTCCCTTGTGGCAATGATTGCTGGGAGTGAGGAAATCTCAGAAGCTTCCCATATAATATCCTGCTTGTCTAACTATGTTTACTGGACGTAAGACCATCTACCTCGTTTGCCATCATCTTTAAAAGTTCTATTACAGGCGTTGATCACATCCATCGGTTTTGCAGGGTTTGTGCATGTATGCAGGTAAAAATTGCCTCATTCTGCATCTTAGAAGTCTATTAAACTTCGGTTTATTTTGATTATGGTGGTTGTTTCGGTTCATCTATTAAACTTCGGTTTATTTTGATTATGGTGGTTGTTTTGGCTCATTGCAGACACAGCACAAGGTTGAAATGGACAAGAGAGATGGCAAGTTTGGGCCGCCTCAGGTGATGGCAGTGCCTCCTGTTCAGCAAATGTCGCGAATGGATCAGCCTATTCCACCGCCAGTTGCATATGCACCCCAGCCGGCATATGGGCAGCCATATGCCTATCCACCACCTCCTCAGGGACAGGCACCCGGTTACCCCCCACCTGGAGGAGCATACCCTCCACCTGCTTATCCCCCAGCTGCTGCTTACCCACCCCCTGGTTATCCTGGTGGCTATCCAAAGTGACAGAATCGTTAAGCAAATCAGAAGCCCCCGGCCCATCATATTTAGTTGCACATAAATGGGTTACAATTATAGAGGTCTAGCTCAGTTTGTTCCTTTTTGTTCTTGTTCAATGAGCTATATGCATTCAGAAAAGTACTGCATTTAGATAAAAATTGGTTTTAGGATTTATATCCTTTTTAAGAGCATTTGGTTTTACAGATAACAGCAAATACAGCAGAACATTCATTTTTTTATACAGAATCAAAATTATATCATTATAAACAAATCAAAATTGTGTGATTTAATTTTTTGTAGCTAGTTTTTACATTGTTTGGAGAGGTGAAGAAAGGTATTTTATTACATCTATGGATGAGTTCTCAAGCTATGGCAACAGTGTCCTTCACATGGAAACTCTTTTTAAACTTGGAACTGAGATTGGAAGTCAATTAAAAACATAAAAATAGTTGGAGATCTAACACCTGTAGTGCATATTAATTAATATCGCCAACATGTGAAATATTTAGTAGTAAAGTAGATATAGGATATTCTTTAATTAACTCTATCTATCTCAATTATGGACAGATGGAAAACTGTAACATTGATCTTGAGGTTGTCCAGCAGAGAAGTGATTGTATAAATTAATAATAGTAGAGATTAGAGCTAAGGGCTTATTGCTGCTTTCCTTTGGCAATCCAGAAATTCCCAATACAGCAATAGTGGTGAACTCCATTATATTATCATACGCTAATGTAATTAGCTCCCTGCACGACCCATATATGTTGCCCCGACTTTGAATAACCTGCAAGCACGTTGCAAAAATAGCCTACAAACATGTCATCCAACACCAATACCCAAATCTCAAGCCAGTATATATATATCCAATCTTACCTCAGTCATGCATTATATATATAAGTCTCATGCAGGACATTATATGCATTTAAAGATTTAGAGTAGCAAGCTAGTGTTTTGCTTGCAAAAATTAATGAAGATGAGGTGCCTCATGGCTTTCTCACCGTGGTCGTTGGCCCTCATCCTCTTCTTATCAGCAGCAGTGGCGAGCGCCGGACCGGTGTATGCTCCGGCTAGAGCTAATAATTATGGCACCGGATTCCGGCCGAGCGCGTGGTCTCTGTCCCATGCCACCTTCTACGGCGATGAGTCTGCCTCTAGCACTATGGGTACGCAATCAATCTCCAAACTATAACACTAATTGTGTAAAAAAAAAAATATATTATCCTTGAACGTTTGTTCTTTTCTAATCTCAGGTGGAGCTTGTGGGTATGGGAATTTGTTGAGCAATGGCTACGGCTCAGACACGGCGGCGCTGAGCTCGACGTTGTTCCAGAATGGCTACGCTTGCGGGACTTGCTACCAAATCCGCTGCATAGGATCCACCGCATGCTTCAGGGGCTCGCCGATCACCACCGTGACCGCCACCAACCTCTGCCCACCAAACTATGCCAAGGATTCCAACAGTGGCGGGTGGTGCAACCCTCCCAGGACCCACTTCGACATGTCCAAGCCAGCCTTCATGAAGATTGCAGACTGGAAAGCTGGCATCGTCCCAGTCATGTACAGGAGGTATACATACATTCTTATTTTCTCATTCAACTCTTAAGATTTGTTCATCTCTTATGATCTCTAATCCTTAATTGGATGGAGTTCAGAGTGCCATGCATGAAGAAGGGTGGAGTCCGGTTCTCTTTTGAGGGCAATGGCTACTGGCTACTGGTGTACGTGATGAACGTCGGCGGTGGAGGTGACATTGCCGGCATGTGGGTGAAGGGGAGCAAGACTGGTTGGATCAGCATGAGCCATAACTGGGGAGCCTCTTACCAGGCCTTCGCCACGCTAGAAAGTCAGGCGCTCTCCTTCAAGTTGACATCCTACACCACAAGGCAGACCATTGTTGCATGGAATGTTGCCCCTCCCAATTGGAACGTCGGCTTGACATACGAGGCCCCCTCTGTTAATTTCGCCTGATCTCAGGTCTCCGACAAGCTTCCTCTTCGATGGTTCTCAACATCGATCGAATTGAACTTATTTTGTCACTCCTAAATAGATTATGATTCAAAAAACACATGATCCCTCTATTTCATAGATATATGTATGCTTTCAATTGAATCTGTCATATATGCTTCAAGTACATATATATAATTGATTTATGATTATGAACCATGTCTATACGTAGTGTTACAGGGTCACAATCACAACACGATGAAATATTAATTGTTCATCTTCCAGATCTGTATGTACTGATATTTATACATGGATTTCTAGTTATAAGGTTGCATTTGAACAATGAATTCTAAAAGGCTTCGACAAAACCGCAGTACGTATGAACATTTACATGGCTTCATGCCTGTATAAAAGTGGTTAAACTGCACATTTCGCAAATTATTCCTAGCCAAATGAAAGTCATATCTGCGTTCTATTGCTTCATCCTCGATCGTACGTCTCCTTATCTGCACGACAAATAACATGCAACTCTTTTTAATTTCCATATATCAAATAGAATTAGAAGAAAGAAACTGAAGATCAAACAGACCTTTTTCTCTTAGACTTTAGAGTTGTTCCGGACTGCGAGTTGCTATGCCAATTCCGCTTTCTCTGATTGATAAACCAATTGTTTATCTGCTTGAGTTGCAGACCAGTCTCCTCCACGAGCTTTGCTTTGTCATCCTCCTGGACGAAACAACACATATTTCTATTACATATATACCACATGTAATTAAATTGCTGTTCCTATATATTATTTATATATACCTCCTCGGCTCCTCCTATTAATGCATGCATATAATATATGGTCCTCGTTTGGTCTTTAATTAATAACCACATTGTGAATATGAAACATATAACCAATATGTACGTATTATTAATTGGAGGTCCTACAATTCCAAGATGTACCTACCCAGTTTACGTTGTTAGCCTTTCAATAAGTTCCATTCTTATTCCAATGTTGTGGATCCAATTAAGTTCATGTGCAAGTAACATTGCATTGCAGATAGGATATATATTTTTTACCGTCGGATAAGGCCATTTAGAATGTTGCTGCCACCATTGCTTCAACACCGAAGTCGTATCACCAGGCAACTTTCCTGCTCTTCTTTTCCTAAGTATCTCCTCTCTTACATCTTCAATTCGCGATCTGAAACCCTGCACCATCATAAGGACTCATGTTATATATATATACATCAGAATAGAATGCTTATTAACTAACATTGAGACGGTACGTAGGTAGAAGAAAAAGATCGAAATGGCGTACGTCCAACCTGTTTTAACTCAATTTTCAATTCTTGTCTCACTCTATCCATCAAGGTACGCTCTGATTCAGTGGGTAGAAGGGGTCCAAATCCCATCATGTCATGTCCATCCAACCCAAGTTCTGAAGGACAATCTACTTGAAGCTCATCTTCATCATCCGACATAGTACCTCCTGTTCCTTCCTCTAAAGTTACTCCTGCAAATTAAAGTAAAGGTTTTCATCAAAGTAAGTTTAATTCTGATTTGTGACGATAAAAGCATAGCTGAATCATGTTAAATAAGCATAATATATGTTAAGCAAATTTTGTGCCACAATCTACTCAAATAGATCGATGAAAACTGAAGTGGAGGAAAAGGCTTCTCAAGGAAACTCCTTCATATATTGCTGCCTGTGTTTAAGGCATGCAACTACCATGTCCAAAAAAAAACAGTATTAATTAGACTTCTCCGACAAACTTAGAAAATTACTCAGGCACCAAGATCATGACTCCATTTCAAAGTGTATCTTAGTTCGTAAAGAGATATATATATATATTTCAAAAACTTTCTAGCCAGAAACTCCTAAAAATCGCTAAATTAAAATCCTACAATGAATTAAGGAACTCACATATAAAAGTAGATAACCTTTAACAATAAACTAGTCATTTCTATCTAGAAACCTGATAAAGGTTATCAAATATGATTTACATCTTGAAGAAAGTACATATATAAGCTCTAGTCATTTCTACCTAGAATTTGGAAACAATGTTGACATATGATTTACATCTTGACTGATGCACTATAGAAGTACAAGAAAGTTTGGAAACAATGTTGCTCACGACATGTCTAAGATGTTTCTCCTTTTCCATCTTCTCAATCAAAAGATATTTGGCACTTTTAAGGACCCTTCTCATAAGTTGCTTATTTTTCTAGTCCTGCCACATGCAAATATGGGCAAGAGCACTCATGATTATATCTACAACACAATTATTCCGGATAATTCGATCATTTCTCAACCGTATTTGTTTTTTTTTTCCCAATATTCCAACAGTAATTTAGATAACTAGTTTCTTTTCTCATTTCAGGGACGAATTAACCTTAGCTTTATTCATGTCCCTGTAAGAGCATAAGTGCTAAAGTTGCATATTTTGTACTCTTCAACTTGAACTTTTTCTATGTCTTAGCAATCATCAGTAATTTGTAATCTAAATGATAGAAGAAATCTCATTTACTGAACTTTATTATCTACTTGAAATTTCATGACTTTATTGCCTGGAATTGCATAACACTATTGCATGTTGGTCTGTTATAATGTTGCCGTAGAAAATTGGCAGATTTGAGGGTCAAAAAAGAAAGTCAAAATTGGCACATAGTGGGACTCAACCACCGCTGATCATGGAGGGCAACCGCTAGAGATCATGGGGCAATCATAGGAGATCATGGGAGGCAACATGAGGGGGGCAACCATCAGAGATCATGGGATCATGGGAAGTTGCTTTGGAGCTCGCAGTTGTATAAATGTCTTATGGAAGAAGATGATTGGAAGACGAACAACCCAATCAATGAAATCTCTTTATTTCTTACTGTTTCTTCTACCTAGGAGTAGCATAGCCATTACTTATTGCACCTAAGAATAGCATAACAAGTACTCTTTCTATCTAGGAGTAGCATAACCTTACTCTACATACGAGTAGGAGTAGCCATTAATCTGCCTAGGAGTAGGAGTAGTCTTCAATCTCCCATAGGAGTGGCTGTAGCCATAACATAAACTTAGATTTAGAGTTTCCAAAAATCCTCTTAATTGAGGCATGACAGAAGCCATATTCCTTCCGATCTTCTTCACGGTTGGCACACCTTATACGTGCATGGCAACCACGCGCCCATCCCGGACGCATCCTGTTTTGTTCTCATTTTTTAGGGAATGTACATATAAATAAGTTCAAGAAACTAATTCTTTTGTCAACATATGAAAAGGTTTTTTTTTTTTTTTTTTGCTTAGTTGAGCCAAACTGGCTGGGTATTACATCCAACACTTACACCACTACTACATTACATCAAGCAAAACCTCACCAGTAGCCCCCATCCGAGCCCGACGGGCAAGATCATCCGCAACATCATTGGAGGCACGGGGAATATGCACAAAAATAACACCCCCTAAACTCGCACTTAAACTCCATATTCTCCTAAGAATGGGATGCAGTTCTACATCCCATACCTCTCTGCCATTAAGGAAGTTTACCGCATTCCTCGAGTCGGATTCAACCAACACCTTGCTGATGCCTTTCGCCACTGCTAGTTCCAGCCCCCGCCAAATCGCCAAAAGCTCTGCCTCGTCACTGCATTTGGCCAGACCTCTATGTATGAAAGTCCAATCCGGTGTCCCCCCTCCACTCCAACAGACAACACCAATACCGGCTTCAGTACTTCCAGGCAACCAGGATCCATTAGTTTGGATCACCACACAACCATGATCGCCTATTTGATGTTGTACATATCCAGGATCGTGAGACCAACCCTTCCCACGCCAGAACTCCCCTGCCAGTCTGCGTACTCGCCACACAAGAGACTCAGCGGAGACACCCCCACCTCTCCAGATTACATCGTTCCTCTCCTTCCATAGCATCCATAAACCATACCCCACCAGCGTTTTCACCCCATCTGTTAGAGACAGGCGACAGGCGACACGCCAAACTTTGGCGAGCTCATTGATAAACTAGTCCTCAAGGTTTCGTCGTGGAAGGCCATTGTGCTCTCGGAGGCGGGGAGAGTTACGCTTGTTAGATCGGTTCTTCAGGCCATGCCGGTGCATGTCATGATGTCCTCGTGCGTGCCGATCTCCGTTTTGCGCAAGCTCGAGACCCTATGTCGTGCGTTCCTCTGGAGAGAAGCTGGTTCGATGTCTCGTGTGCTATGGGAGACTATTTGTAAGCCAACCGAGTTGGGAGGCCTGGGCATCCGGGATCTTGTCCGATGGCAAAAAGCACTACATATGAGAAGGGCGGTGAGCTTCCTGGAAGGAGAAAGCTCTTCTTGGGAGGCGATTACTAGGGATAAGTATGAATGGAAGGGACTGCTCCCTTCACGCCCGCGCTCAAGGCCTTCATCTTCTTTCTGGAAAGCTATCTGTCGAGCAGCACAAGAGCTTCGTTCTGGTTTAAGGTTCACCCCAGCCCCTGATAGCCTCATTGATCCATGCATGGAGTGGTGGGTGGGGGAGGGGCCGCTTGTGATGTACCCTAGCCTTGCCAGAGTAGGTGGTATCTTGGAGGATTTCAAACTGGGGAACTTGATGATTGACGGCCACTGGTGTGTAAACCTGATAGAGCAGGAGTTCCATGAAGATCTAGCCAAGGAGGTTCTGGAGGTACGTATCAATCCTGCGCTAAACAAAGATCATGCTAGGTGGGTCTTTAACAGAACAGGGAAGGCGGATGCGTCATCTCTTTACTTATGGTTGGTCATGAAGGAATGCAGGGGAACTGCTAACTTCCCTCAGGTTGTTTGGACTAACGTTTGGAGTTCACCGGCAGGGCCAAGGGTACGCCACTTCATTTGGAAACTCCTCCATGGGCGTGTGCCTTCTAGGGACTGCCTATGGAGAAGGGGCCTAACCCATGACCGATCCTGTCCAAGAGAGTGTGGCGATGTCGAATCGGTTCGACATATTCTAGGTGACTGTCCTTATGCGCACAGGATGTGGAGTCTTCTTCTTCTTTCACATGAAAGATCACTACGGGACTGGAACCTAGATCTCATTCTCCATTTGCTTACTCAGTCCTCGTCGGCCAACATATGAAAAGGTTGAGTGAGAAGTGTGATCAATTAACCTTTCTTTCTCTTAGATATCTTTTTAAACATTAGTCTTACCTAAATCAATTTATTCAGCTTAATTAATGCCTCCTCATCATCCATCATGCATATGGTCGCTTCGTTAGAAATTTATTTTACACCAAATTAAACTCCGCAAGGGTTTGCCTATCAAAGACTGCATATATTAATTAAAACAAGACTGAATTAATTGCAAAACTGGGAAGGCACAAACTCCTCCTAGGATTTCCCATACAAGTACATCATGCATGTTTATTCAAACAAGTGAATTCTATTGGTTCCCTAGGAAAATATATATATATATATA
>CAWUCF010000020.1:0-18136 GCA_963920575.1 Narthecium ossifragum | reverse complement strand
CCCACTTTGGCTAATTCGTTCCCTTTTTCCTTTCTTGACGTTTTACCGGCGATGAGCTCCACCTCCTCTCCTCCGCCCACCGCCTCGCACCATGTGAGGACCCGTACCTCCAACATGGTCCGACCGCGTTAGGTCGGGGGTCTGAGTTTGTGGTTTGGCTCGGTTGGCCTTGGGATGCGATCGGTTGATCGCATCGCTGTTTTTGATCCCAGTGGCATTTTGGTAAATATGCTCCATGGTGGTCAGTTTCACACCAGCGTTGCATACATGGCCTTTGATTGATGTATGTGTTTGATTAGAACCTTTAGGGCGCTTCCGATCGGAAGATCGAAGCTCGATCGGGAGAGATCGAATCGGACGGCTGTGATGGATTCCAGCTTTCTATTTAAACCCTTTCTCTCCTCTCTCTCTTTCTTTTCTTTTCTTCTCCTGCGTTCTCTCTTCTCCCTCTCTCCTTCGGCTGGGTGCTAGGGCTTCGGAGGCGCGGCTTCGAGGAGCGGATTCCGGCGATCGGAGTTGAGGAATGCGTGGAGGAGCTGCCCTATCTCTTCAAGTAGGTGTTTCTACCTCGATCTTTGGATCGGGTTCTCCTAGGATAGGTTTAATGCCTTTTCGCTGTAGGAATACATGTTAGAATGTTGTTTAGCTTGTAGCACTTGTGGTGTGGCTCGTTTTCAGTATTCCTACGTTGCGATTTCGGTATTTTAACGGCTGGTTTTCCGTATTCTCGCCGTTTATCGGTTTTCGGCCGTTTTGACCTAAATTGGAGATTTAACCGTCAGAATTGTGTTTTGATCATACCATTGGATTCCCCATCATCTTTTATGCATGCTTGCAAAGTTTCATCGACTTCCAACTTGAATTGATCCTTGAAATCCAAGAAATTGGATTTCCGGCACTGTTCTGATGAACTGTGCCTAAGGCTCGACGGTCGATCGGTGCATCGACCGTCAAGCGTTGATACGCTCTTTCGGGGCTCGACGGTCGATCGGTGCATCGACCTTCGAGTATTGATTTGCTCTTTCTGGGCCTGACGGTCGACCGTCGGATCGACCGTCGCATCGACCGTCGGGCTCTGTCGGGATTTTAGCCTCCCACAGTCGATGCATGGATCGACCGCGGGATCTTCTCCTTTTCGCCATTTACCCGACGGTCGACCGTCGAATCGACCGTCAGGCTCTGTTTGGTTTTGGGCTTCTCAGGGTCGATGAGTGGATCGACCGTCGCCCTTTGGTTTTCTTCGTTTTGGTCTCACGGTCGATCTCCGGATCGACCGTGACATCGTCTGTGGCCTCACGGTCGATCACCGGATCGACCGTGACATCGTCCGTGGGCCCATGAACTTGATTTTCTGGCTTTTCCTGGATGGATTTGGTTTGTGATTAATATCTAAATATGTTGGGAAGCATGTATGTAGTTTTTGTGGAATTTTCAAAAGATTTCTATCGAGTTTGAGGATTGATTCGAGTAATTCCCTTTTTGGGCAAATCTATGGTTTTGATTGCATTTAATACATGTTTGATTGTAGTTAAATGTGTATTTGATTGCCTAACCATTAGCTAGCTATGAGTGCTAGCTAATGAGGAATTGTTGAACCTTAGCCTCTTGCCGGCGCGTGCCGAGGGCTATTGTATAAATGTGGCCAGTTACCTGTGGGGTAACTGTGGAACATTAGTCTGTCAGGTGCAAGAGAGCACTGAAGACTATTGTATATCTGTATTTAATGCTTTGCTCAGATGTTTGGTTGGTTAGCGTAGATATTCTGTATTTGAGGCCTTTGCTATGCTTACCCTTTGGCTAGCTGTAAGCTAGGCCTAGCCCTGTATGATTAATGACATCTTGTTGCATGTTTATATCTTGTTATTTGTGCCTGAGCATTGCATGCATCTTGTTTGCATTAGAGGCATATGAGGTTAGGCGAGGCTCTCGGGTAGCTCGGATCTAGCCTTAGGACCGTGGCTAGGTAGTCAGGATTAGGGTGTGATTGTCTGATCAGAATCTCTTGTTATTGAGGATGCACGCTAGTTGACTCTGATCTTTGGTTGAGGTTTAGAGGTCGTGTCGGTTCTCCAAGGCCAAGTGCTAGGGATGGTTGTCGATGCGTTCCCGACGTGGTTCCTCAAGGCATGGTGTTCCAGCTTGAGTAAGGGTGATCCTGTATGTTACTGTTTCGTGGCCTCCTGGTAACATGTTCAGGAGAGAGGTTTCATGACAGGAGCCCTTGGGATATCGATAGGGTTATGGGACCCGTGGCATCCTTTAGACTTAGGCGGAGAAACGACACTGTTGTTGTTTTCCTCCCTTCAGTGTGCCGTAAAGTAGAACCCTACTGAGCTTATCGCTCACTCCTACCCGGGCTGCGTTTGCAGGTGCAGGCGCCAGTTCTTCTTCAGTAGAGCCGGCGGGATCAGCTTGTGGTGGCGCGACTACGTCCAGAGGTGCTTGAGGTTGCTGGAGGATAATTTGTTGTACTTGGCAGTTTTGTAAATTGTAAACACATTTCGAGGATTTTTGGGATTAATGTATAATATCTTTCCTTTGAGAATTTTGTATCAAATCTTGTATCAGTACAACATGATGAATATATGAATTGAATTTCTGTTTCACCTCTGGAATATAATTTGTTTAAGTTTTCCCTAAATTCCGCATTGTATCGCGTCAATTGAAGTTGAATAGTGTAGGTTTCCCTCACGACTCGGCTCGGATGGGTTTTCTGGGTCGGGATGTGACACACCATCTCCTCGCTTCTCTCCACCACACCTCCCCCGCAACCCTAGCTGTCTCGCCGGACCTTCTCCTCTTATACTCCGCCTCCGAGTCCGAGATCGCTGTGCACTCCCTCTCCGATCTCCGACGCCTAGAAACCTTGCCCTCCCCTTGCCCCTCCTCCGGCGCCGTCAAGTACGTGGCCACCTCCCCCGACGGCCACCGCCTCTTCACCGCCCACCAGGACCGTCGCATCCACGTCTGGATCCGATCCCGATCTAAATCTGATCAGCATCGCCTGGTCGCGACACTCCCCACCGCCACGGACCGCCTCCGCCGCTTCCTCCTACCGGGAAACTACATCACCGTCCACCGCCTCTGGATCGAGCACGCCGATGCCGCCTCGGCCCTAGCCGCCGGCACCTCCACTGGTCTCCTCTACTCCGTCTCCTGGGAAAAATCTCTGAAGGTCTGGAACACCTCCAACCTCCGCCGCCTCGAGTCCGTATCGGCGCATGACGACACCGTCAGCGCCGTCACCGTGGCGACGGACGGCACGGTCTACACTGCCTCGGTGGACAGGCGGATATGAGTGTGGGCCCGCGGCGACCGGGCACGTCACGCTCGAGTCGCCACGCTGGAGAGGCTCCAGTCGGCGGTGAACGCACTGGCTCTGAACGAGGACGGGTCATGCTCTACGCGGGCGCGAGCGACCGGTCCATACTCGTTTGGGAGAGGGAGGAGAGCGCCAACCACATGGTGGTCGTCGGAGTCCTGAGGGGGCACGAGCGGGCGGTGCTCAGCCTCGCCTGCGCCGAGGAGATGGTGGGTTAACTAACTGGTTACGTGCATCGCACGTGGCCGGTTTTCCGTCGGCCTACACAGACGCCGTCTGTGATTTGGTACTAAATCACGCAATTTCAATACTTGGAGGTATCAATTCGAGAACCAAATGATACGAGGTACCAAATCACCTATTTTTGAAAGTTGGAGGTATCAAAACCCTTTTTACCCTAAATTAAAATATGAAGAGGTGCTTTGGGAAGGGTATTTTGGACTTTTTATCTCCAAAATGGATTAAATACTTGAAAACTTCTTGTTGCCGGTTTAATTGCCGGATTGGGTCCAAACAAAGGACTTCTAGTTCCTTTCCCCAAGAAATAATAAACAAAAATGATTAAAAAAACAAAACTAATACAAAAAAAATAAATAAAAATTAATCAAAACTGAAAAAAAAAACCTCACAAAAAAATGGGGAGGAAAATTAAACAAAAGTGAAACAAAAAAGGAAAAGAAGAAAACGTGTAAAGAGAGATGGAGAGAGAAAAGAGGCCAAGGGTATAAGGGTAAAATGTGAGGGGGGCGTGGGGTGGTGGGGGGGGGGGGGGGTGTTAGAGATAGTCAACGACTTGGACTTGATCGTTCATGACAGCAAACTAGAGATCTTAGATTGCACGTATGGTGGTTTCATTGGTTCTTCCCAACTTGGAAGAGACATCTAGTTCTCTTCATGGAAGGATTGTGGACTCCAACCGTAGAAGCTAATTAGAAGCTTAAGATGACAGGTGCGTGAGTATCTACTGCTTAATCAGGAAGGCAACAGGAGTAGTGTATATCAGAGATGGGAGGGTCACAGAGTCCAAACTAATGCTTCTAAAGATTAGGAGGGGAGATTACCGGGTCTTGGGAATCATCTGCAGAGATATAGATACTTTGGGAAGAATCAATCATCTCATTTACGGATATTGTTCTGCATGCTGAGCTGCTGCAGGCCATTCTGTTAGCCATGGGAGAAAGCCAGAGGAAGGGCATACAATCTCTGTTAATTGAAAGCGATGCCCGTTTGCCGTGGACATGATCAACCGCAGGATTCCATCAAATGAAGGTTGCACTAATATTTTATAAGATATCTGGTGAGATGTTGGCCATTTTCATGCATTCTCTGTTGTTCTTATTCCTATAGAAAGTAATGAAAAGACTGAGCATTGCTAGAAATATAAGGCTTTCTATATGTAACAGTGGGGTTCCTTTTTGTGGGAATCCTCCATCGATGTCTGTTTAGTAGCCGCCACGAGGCATCTAGCTTCGGCTTAACTGTGAAGAAAAACTTGGAAGAGACATCAACAGGCCCATGGATCTAATTTTAATTGGAAAAGTCATGAACTCTTTGTTTCTAGCAATGATTGATTCAAACAGTAGTGGTTTTATTACCCAAAGCAGAAAACTATCTTGGATGGAGCATTACTCCAACAGGTATTTGAGACATGAACATTTAATAGCAAACCAAAGTTCATTGATAATTCTGTGGACGGACACATGCATGATAATCCTGCTATTCCCAGTTCTTTTTTTTGTACAGTTAAGCCGTAGCAACGCTGCGACGGCTACAGGGCAATCAAGCTACCCTAGCACGAGCCTGACGAGCTATTCCCTGTACAATGAGCTGGAAATTAGGCTAAAAAGATACTAAAACATCACAATTTGCTGCATGTACAATGGTTAAAATGCTTGTTTCCAGAATAATCATATATACTACTGGTACATACTCAAATAAATTATCGATTGCATAGGACCTGGTGATGGACCCAGATCCAACTCAACACGTTTGGAGAAAACAAAACAATGACCTCAGACGATAAATCTCATTCAAAAAAGGCCTCAGAAGGACAACAGATTCCTATCTGTTTTTTGTTGGCACAGTTGAGCTGAAGCTCCTAATCAACAGATTCTCATACAGATTCCTATATGGAGGTCTTGGATTGAGGAACCTCGGTGTGCGGCAGAATGTCTTGAAAATGCGGAGGATGACTACTCTGTTGGATCCGAAGCAATCTATTTGGTCTCTCACAGCGAAAGCTAAGTATGGTTGGAAAGAGATCCTACCTACCAGGCAAGAGGTTAAGAGCACTGCATCATATCATTGGAAGTATATATGTGATGCGGCTGACCTTTTGAGGCGTGGCTTATCTTGCAAACCAAGCAGGAATTGTAAGCTAAATGTGCTACATGATTCATGGGTGATGGGAGAACCTCTGTATATGTATCCTTCTCTGGTGAATGTTGTTCGTACAGAGGGTGCTCTTGTGGGTGAGTTAATGACTGATGGTAGGTGGGATGTTGAGAAGCTTCTCTCTTGCTTTCATCATGAGTTAGTGGAGCAGGTACTCCAAGTTGGTGTTAACAGTTGCAGTGGTCATGACGAGTGTTGTTGGGCTTTTGGGAAGGGTGGCATTATCTCTGCATCCTCTGCCTACTTGTTCATGTTATGAACTGAGGGATTTATTGGTGAGTTGGATGGGGGTGATGTCTGGAGTAATGTATGGCAGCTTCCGGTAGGGCCGATGGTGCGGCAGTTTGTGTGGAAAGCTTTGTTGGGAAAGCTCCATGTTAGAGAAACATTGTGGAGACTTTGCTTATCTGCTGATAGGGAATGTCCTCACTGTAGATGTGAACCAGAAACAATCAATCATGTGCTAATTGAGTGCTCTTTTGCGAGGAGTGTCTTTGGGTTTCTTCTTGCTCAAGATTGGCCGAGTTGGGCTTCGTGGGATGTGGCACAGTTCATTGAGATCTTGCGGCGCTCTTCGTCGGATCAACGATGCAGAAGATTGAAGATGTTTGTGGCATACGCCATTTGGCTAGTATGGGAGAATAGGAATGCATGCGTCTTCGAGGGCCAAGGAGATTTTGCGATAGTAGTTGCGCGTCGGGCTTTGTGACAGACAGAGGAGTATGGCAAACAATTCTTGAGGAGATCTGCCTCTGTAGTAGAGGTTTGTGCTACGAAAATGGCAGTTGTGCGGGTGGATGCATCAAAGTTACATAGTTATGCAGCGGTAGGAGCTGTGTGAGGGATGTGATGGAGTTGTATGGTGGTTAAGAGGTAAGCCGATTGATGCTTGCTCTGTTGTTGTAGCTGAAACCATGGCAATTCTTTATAGACTGCAATAGGCTTTGGAGCATGGAGAGCAGAAGGTGATGGTAGAGTCTGACTCCAAGTGGGTGGTAGAAATTCTAAATGACAATCGGACTTGGCCGTCTGAGATAGAGCATCTAATCAAGGAGATCTGGGCAGTCTCTATAGTCTTTACTTCCGTAGGTTTTGTTGTTATCCCTAGGTCTAGGTCTGCTAACACTTGTGCAGACAAGGTGGCAAAGTCTTGTCGAGCATCTGGCTCTAGTTTTGGTTGGAACCTTGGTAATGACCCAGGTGTCCTTGAGCACCTATAATTTGTGTTTTGTACTCAGCCTCAGGGCTCAACTAATCAAACAAAAAAAAAAAACATATTCCCATACATACAAGAACCAAACAATGTAGGCAAAATAATTACAACTCATCGCATGCCTCATTGAGAAGAGAGTAATAATAAGACATAATAGCAAGAACACAAAACCAAAGTAGAGCCCGGCCCGCCCAGCCTAGTTTTGTAATTGGCCGAAACAATCTTGCCCATAACTGGGTCCAAAGGTTGTGCTCGAAAGTTTATCTTGGGCCGAGCTTGAGATTCACCATGCAATGGTCTAGGCCCCGGCCTGGCCCGGCCCAGTCCACAATGATAAAAGAGATTCTCTATATAGGCTAAAAATCCCTGGCCGGACCGGGCTTGAACTGTTGAACATGATTGTTTGCTGCTACTCCTTAGATGAAAGCCCGGCCCGAACACAATTATATTGTTGGTCCACCAATATGCGACACTCTCCTCCCAAATCAAGCTGTAGTCTATGTAATACATGGAGATTCGTGCATGGTGGCAAGCTAAGAGACCGCACCGTGCGACACTCTTCTTCCAATCTCTCGCCAGTCACCAACAGTACAGCCACCCTTGCAGCCAAATCGCAACCCGATCCAACGGCAAGGATCTCACCGCGTATGCAGGCCCCCACCACTATCCAGCCAGTGTAGGCGCACCACACACAGGCACCGTGTGACCCAGCTCGCCGCCAAAGCCCACTCTTGTCCCACTAACGCGTCACACCGGGCGGCACTCAGAAACAGACTCACCCAATCCCGAATCCCACCAAAGACGACCCGCTCCCTCTCTCCTTCCCCAAATTAAACCTAAGCCCCGAGGTCGGGAATGAGGTCCAAGTTTTGGTCTCTCTAACCATAATATTCGGGTCGGATGCAGATAGTATAGCACGGAAGTTGGTCAGCTTTGTTGTCATCTGAACCCGAACCCACACGAAAGTTGGGCCGGTTTAGTCGCTCAGTACTCGGTAGAGTGGAGTCACTCTTAGAGTGCAAACTTTTACAAAGTGAAGTCATGTGAAGTGACTTATCAGTTTTTACTGTTTGATTGGTGCTAGAGTGGAGACTGAGTTAACAAACTTTTTCGCTCTCTTTGGTGTGGGGGGTTAAGAGGGGGGGTTAAGAGGGGATAACCCCCCTTAACCCCCCATTTATCCCCAAACAAGATTGAGGTTAGCTAATGGGGTTAGACGAGGATAAATTTATCCTAGGTTAAGTAAACCCAATTTTCAAAGCCTACACCATGACCTAAATTACTATACTACCCTCAAATGATGTTGTTCTAATATGAGGTTGTTTGGTTGCTGAGAAGTGAGTTGAAGTGGAGTGATTTTTTGAGCAGTGACTTCACTGGAGTGATTTTCTGGCGAGTGACTTTCTGGGATTTTCTAAGTTATGATGTTTGGCTGGTGCTTGAAGTGGAGATATGGTTAAATTATTAAATTAATGTGGACCAATCACGAGGTGATACGTGGCATGTGGGACCCATTTATATTAATATTTTATTACAGTACGATATTATTAATATTAAAATAATACTATTTTGGATGATGTGGATCAATCACGATGTGACATGTGGCATGTGTGACCCACTTATATTAATATTTTATTACAGTATGATATTATTAATATTAAAATAATACTATTTTAGATGACGTAGACCCATCACGAGGTGACACGTGGCATGTGTAAACCACTTATATTAATATTTTTACAGTATGATATTATTAATATTAAAATAATATTATTTTGGATGACATGGACCAATCACGATGTGGCACGTGGGACCCACTTATGTTAATATTTTATTACATTATGATATTATTATTATTAATAAAATAATGTTATTTTGGATGACGTGGACCAATCACGACGTGACATGTGGCACGTGGAACCCACTTATATTAATATTTTATTACATTATGGTATTATTAATATTAAAATAATACTATTTTGGATGACATGGACCAATCACGATGTGACACGTGGCACATGGGACCCACTTATATTAATATTTTATTACAGTACGATATTATTAATATTATTTGCCATTTCTCGGCGTGTCATTATATATAAGGGCATTTTTGGTATTAGCTACAAATTCTACCCTTATCCGAAGCAATCATTACTACTTATCCCGAAACACCAAAATGAGAATAAATTTATCCCCACTCCTTAACCCTACTTTTCTAACCCCAAAATTCCTTAACCCCACTTAACCCGGAATAAGGTAACCTCATACCAAACGGGGGTTTTGACTTTCTAATGTTTGGTTGATGCTGAAAGTGAGAATATAGTCACCCCGACTAGGGGTGAGTTTAAACTCTTAGAAAAATGAATTTTAAATACATTTCAAAAGTATTGAATGTGTTTTTATAATACGAAAAAAAAATTTAGCGAGAGGAAATCATTAATTTATTACCTTTGAATATTTTAACCAAATATGTTAATTTATCATACCTTGTTATTTTTTTGATGACATAGACAAAGGTAAATTATCAAATTACAACCTTCTTACTAGTAGATGACATAAAATTTCATTTACATAAATGGAAATCAGTTGATACATCATAAACCTTGTTCCAACTTTTTGGAAGCCATTGCTGACTGCTTATAAGGGCACATATGTGGCTCTGTAACAGTTTTGTATATGACACCACATCTTTAGATGTGTATTTCTAGATTGTTCCGGAAAGAAAACATGTGTAAACAATGATTGGCCCAAGTTCATTCTCATATTAGCAATCCCTCTTGAAACAAAAGGCAAGAAGTCAAATACCACGCATTCATGAAGAAAAGATTCACATGCTGTAAGGACAAAGAAGTTTCCAATATGTACAAACAATCTAAAAGAAAAAGGTTACAAAACTCCCCCTCGAGATAAAAGTTTACATCAAGAAAAGATAAAAAAAAGTGGGTGCGGCTATCCGCACACCGCACCCACTCTTTGAACTCAACACACCATACTTCAGCATTTTTTTCATTTAAAAAAAATTTAAAAAATTTAAAAAACCCAAAACTACCATCATCCCCTACCTCCCCCTCTCCCCCCATCCCACCCTCACCTTCTCCACCACCCCCCACCTCCCACCACGCCGGCAGCCACCGCCGGCCCGCTTCTCTCTCCCCTCTCCGGCGCCGGCTCCGACCTCCCTCTCCCTCTTCCCTCTTCCCTCCCCTCTCCGGCTTCCCTCTCCCTCTTCCCTCCCCTCTCCGGGCTCCCTCTCCCCTGTCTCTCCGGCCTCCCTCTCCCCTCTCCGGCTTCCCTCTCCCTCTTCCCTCCCCTCTCCGGCCTCCCGCGCCGGACTCCCTCTCCCTCTTCCCTCTCTCCCGCGGCCGGCCTCCCTCTCCACTCTCTCTCCCTCTTCCATCTCTCCCGCGCCGGCCGGAGAGGAGAGAGCCGGAGAGGGGAGGGAAGAAGGGGAGAGGGAGGTCGGAGAGGGGAGGGAAGAGGGAGAGGGAGGCCGAAGACGGGAGAGGGAGCCCGGAGAGAGGAGGGAAGAGGGAGAGACAAGGGAGAGGGAGCCCGGAGAGGGGAGGGAAGAGGGAGAGGGAGGCCGGAGCCGCGCCGGAGAGAGGAGAGAGAAGCGGGCCGACGGTGGTTGCCGGCGTGGTGGGGGGTGGTGGAGGAGGTGAGGGTGGGATGGGGCGGAGAGGGGGAGGTAGGGGATGAGGGTAGTTTAGGGATTTTTTTTTAAAATTTTTTTTCAAAAAATGAAAAAAAATGTTAAGTGTGGTGTGTTGAGTTCAAATAGTGGTGCGGATAGCCGCACTCAAAAAAAGTAAAAGAAGACGTCATAGATTTATGAACTCCACTAGTTTATGTGGTAGAATCCAATGAAGCACAACCTCAAACTTTAGTCCGTCTAAAACTAAACACCAAAAAATCTATGTAACAAAACAGTTCTCAAACTGTGAGCTGATGCTGCTACTGCTAGACTTTTGATCTTCTGATAAGAAGCAGTGAAACCTTGGCAGTGGCAGCAGTGGCAGCAGCGGCAGCCGCGGCAGCAGTGGTGATGATTCCAGGTACATCTCTCTCTTGAGGATGGAGCAGTAGGAGGTGAAGATGACCGGTGTGACGTTAAGCTCGAACCCAAATCCGAACAAGGGAACCACCTCTAAAAAGTTCATCTCCATCAAGCTAATCCCTCCTACCTTTGCAAAGTATGCATTGTTGTAGTATCTGATTGTAATAATAGCAAACTTATTTGTATAAATATCAATACCATCTTAGGATGATCCAATGGCATCAAACTAGATTCCATTCTTTATTTTAATTGGCCAAATTTTGCATTCTAAATTAGGACTTTAAACTCCACTTCCTATTTAAGTTCCATAAATCATGCATTAATAGGCCCTGGAAACTCCAAGCCTCTAATCACACTGATCATGTGTCAAGTCCAAGAATCTTCTTTATCAGCCACAACCAAGATCTCTTCATGGAGAACGTAAGACTTCAAATACAAGAAACTCCAGTTAACATACAAAAACTCCAAAACAAGGTTGGACTAAAGTAACGTAGATGGCGGTTGCTTCCAAGCGAGCTCATTGACACGTATCAACAAACATCTTTCATGCAGCCTATATAACAATATTCCAGCATCTGCATAAGAGAACAAAGGCACATACATAGTCAGTAAAAAACATCTAAAAAAAGCATAAAATTATAAGCACATTGGACTAGATCTTTAAGCTCCAGCACCAAGCTCCACGAAGTAATATCCAAAAACCAAATGGCTAAATTATGTATTAGTACCCTGTAGTTTTGGTCAACTTTTTATATGGTCCCTGAACTTCAATTTCGTGACATTGAGTCCCTCGATTTTTTTTTTGGTTCTCATGTGAGCCTCCATCCCAATTTCCGTCTACTGACTAACGGCAAAAGGGTCACGTGCGCCGCACGTGACCCCCTTCCGTCAAGTCCGATGACCGCGTGCGCCGGCATATAACACGGCTCGCTGAACACCATGGATTACTGTACGTGGTTTATCAGGTTAGGGAAGACGAGGATTGACGAGAAGTCCGCCACCCATCTCTTCCCCTTTCCGGCCACCGTCATCTGCGCCACCGTCGACTTCACGTTCATCTCCAGCACGTTGTTGTGGTCGATCACAACCTGGTCGACCTGGTGGAATGGCCCATTGGACTCGTCCAGCTCTATGATCGGCATGGTCCATCCTGTTCCGGCGAACATGTTGTCGGAGATCACCACGGCGGAGATTTTCCCCTTGATCGACCTCAACACGATGTTGGCGTTGCCCAAGAAGAAGGCGTTGGTTATGTGGACTTGCACCGGGTCCTCGAGAACTATCCCGGTGCAGTCCATGTAGGAGTTGGCAATCCTAGTCTGAGCTAATCCGGCGAGCCGGACAAGAATGCCGTCCTCCTCGGCTGTGTTGTAGCAGAATGTGGCTTTGTTGTAGCAGTGCGCGTTGGTGAGCATGTTGGCCTGGCCGCGGAGAGGGCGACGTCGACGGCGAGGTTGACGATGGCCGGAGGCGGGAGGTGAGGAGAGCTCGATGATGAGGTTGACGATGGCCACCACCCAAATCAGAACATGAGTTCTCTCTCCCTCCTCGGCTGCCTCTCTCTCTCCTCGACCTCTCTCTCTCTCCTCCTCTGCCTCTCTCTCTCCCACACTCCCGCGCTCCTATGCATGGGAACCCGCGGGTGGCGGCGCGCATGGGAACCCGTCAACGAGAAGGAAGCCGGCGGCGCATGGATCACGTAGGTGGATGGGGCGACGTCAAGGGAGGACAGGGCGAGGGAGGCCGGAGAGGGCATGCTCGCCGCCGGGAAGGGTTGCGGCTGCGGCGCCAAGATGGAGCTAGTGGGGATCGGCGCGGCGAACGAGCGGTGGGAAGTCGACGAGGTCGACGCCGGTCACATCGACAACGCCAACCCCTCAGAGGGCAGCAACGGCGTGGCCCGCGCCCGCGCCAGCGATGAGGACGCGGGAGGCGTTGTGGAGGAGGTTAAGACGTCGAAGGCGGTTAAAGACAGCGGAGGAGGCGGCAGCGCGGCTGCGCCAGGCCGCGGAGGGGAGCAGCTTGGCGAGGCGGCGGTCGGGGGTGATGATATCGCGGGAGGAAGCGGAGCAGGAGGAGCGGGGGAAGGGGGTCGCGGATAGGGTTAGGGATTGGAGAGGTTGGGATGGGGACAACTTAGGGTTAGAGTTAGGGTGACAGGAGAGAGAGAGGAGTGGGAGAAGAGGTAGAGGAGGGGATTGAGGGAAGTGGGTGGAGCTGGCAGACTGTTTTGTTGTCTTTCTTTTCGTTTCCATCCATCCTTGCTTCCAAGGCTTCCTCGATCCGCTTCGTCCCCCTTCCCTGCCAGAAGCTTGAGCTCTTTCTCCTCAGTTGCGGTGAGCTCCCCCTATCGCTCTGCTTGTGAGGGTGAGCGCTTGTCCTGCATCGAAGTCTGATTCTGAGCAGTCTACTATGGAGTCTCCTTTTCTCCATTGGTGGTACTAAATCAAACCTCTATCTTATGGATCAGTCCCTCTTGGTAGAAGGCGAGCTTCCCTCTCATCAGTGGAAGGTCTGGTGGGCTCATTCAGAAATGGCTCAAGTGAGAGGTTGGGACGGGGACAGCTTCTCTTTCGACGACGGAAGTGGGAGAAGAGGTTAGCTGACGGAAGGGGGTCACGTGCGGCGCACGTGACCCTTTTGCCGTTAGTCAGAAGACGGAAATTGAGATGGAGGCTCACATGAGAACCAAAAATAAAATCGAGGGATTCAATGTCACGAAATTGAAGTTCAGGGACCATATAAAAAGTTGACCAAAACTACAGGGTACTAATACATAATTTAGCCAAAACCAAATCAACAAGCAGTCAAGGCAAGTTCAAGACTCAAAGATTCAAGCATGAGATCACATGGATGATATAAACAAAACATCATCGACATCATTCACAGCTTCTCGTGACATGGAGAGGTAACGAATAACATAAGATCGAGTAAAAAACATCGCAAGTGAGGGGACTGATTTGGCATTAACTGAATTGTCTCTCACTCCACTCAGCCCGTCTTTTTTTGGCCAGAGTGAAATGGCTGAGTGGAAGCCTTCAGTCCACCCACCGTCCACTCACTTCCTCCACTTATGGTCTAATCAAACAGCTTCAAGTGGAGGGAGTGCAGCTAGTCCAGCCACTCCACCCCCCACTTCTTGCAACCAAACAACCCCAAATGAATACTTTCCAACCTCTTTCCAGTTTTATCTAGAAAAATCTCATCTTTCTTCTTAGCTCCTCTTTGAGTCCTCCTCTTCTTCCCATCTAGATCAAAATCTTTCTCTAAAATCTCAGAATTTATCGGCTTGGATTTCAAATTTCAAATTTTGTTGTTTAGAGATCGAGGTCTTAGAGCATCTCCAACCACATTCTCCGTTTTGGAGAATCTGACTATCATAAAAAATGTATAAAGTTGTTTTTGGAGGATGGCAACTCCAATCATCATTCTTTATACTGCTTTTCCATTTCAATATTTCTTCTAAATACCTTCTACGCCCCTCTTATTAAAACATAACTAATATATATAATACAAATGACTTTTAATTCTAATATCTGATATTTATAAAATTAAGCTCATGGCAAAGATATCGTCCATATCTTCGAAACGAGACAAATATTGTTGTTGTGCATTAGATGTTTTGGATTTTGTCGCCGGCACGACTTGCATTTTCGTATGAATTCATCAAGTTTTTATTTTTTATCCAAATGATACAAACTTAGTGTCAAATTAATTCTTCGAATGCATCTAATCATGTAAAATGATCAATCGAAATTATTGAAAATTTAGGTATATTTTAAGTTATAATATATTAAATGATTTTATAAATTAAATTACATCAAATATTTGCTTTCAAAAATACTCAATATTGGTCTCATAATGAAGATATCGATGATATCTTTCCAATTAGACTAATTTCATAAAATTTCAACATGTATATTTACCGTTATGATAAATATAATCATTTCAATATAGAAAAATATAAGGACTAAAATGGTCATTCAACCCATTTGGAGGATCTACAGTGACACCTCAAATTTGGATAGTCACTGTAGCAACTCTATCTCTGTTATAATAGAGATAGAGTATGGTTGGATTGCCAACCGGTCTCTATTTTGGAGAAATAGAGACCGGTTGGAGATGCTCTTACCGGTCTCATCCATGGCGAAGGAGGCCGTGGTACTCGTTCTTCTCACTGCTCTCATGGTCTGGTCACCGGCCATGGCACAGACGACCCCCAGCACCGCCAACTTCTCGGCCAATTACGAGCCCCGTGACGTGATCCTCGTGAACTGCGGCTTCGCTGGCAGCTCCGCGGACGAGGGCCGTGTGTGGACCGGCGACACCGGATCCGCCGGATCCATGTATTCCCCGTCGCTGACGTCGCCCGGCCCAACGGCCGCCTCGCAGGACTCTGTGCCCCAGTTCCCTTACGTCTCTGCCCGCATCTTCTCTTCCCCTTTCACCTACTTCTTCCCGCTTGGCCCCGGCCGGAAGTTCCTCCGGCTGTACTTCTACCCTTCCAACTACTCCACCTTCAACACCGCCGACGCCTTCTTCTCCGTCTCGGCCGGGCCGTACACGCTCCTGGACAACTTCTCCCCTTACCTAACCGTCGACGCCGCCCTCAACTTCGCCTACCTGATCAAGGAGTACTCCGTCAACGTCTCCTCTCCCGGCCTCAACCTCACCTTCTCCCCCTCCACCACCCACCCCAAGGCCTTCGCCTTCGTTAACGGCATCGAGATCGTCTCGATGCCGGATTTCTTCAGTGCCTCGAACCCACCGCTCGTCAACACGGGGACCAATTTCGGCATCGATCAAGGCCAGGCGCTGGAGATGATGTACCGGCTAAACGTCGGCGGGCAGGCGATTCCTTCGACGCAAGATTCCGGCTTGTACCGCTCCTGGGCAGATGACAAGACCTACATCTATGGAGCTGGGTTTGGGGTCCCCTACCCCGCCGACCCCAACGTCTCGATATCGTACTCGGCGGCCGTGCCGGCGTACATTGCCCCGTTGAACGTCTACTCGACGGCGAGGTCGATGGGACCGGACTACAACATCAACTTGAACTATAACCTCACCTGGATTCTCCCGGTGGACGCCGGGTTCTACTACCTCGTCAGGCTTCACATGTGCGAGATCCAGTACCCGTTCACGAAACCGAACATGAAGGTCTTCGATATATATCTCAACAACCAGACCGCCCAGACGCAGGCCGATGTCATCACTATGAGCAACGGGATCGGCAGGCCGGTGTACGAGGACTTCGTGGTCGTCACGTCGGGGCAAGGGCCGATGGATCTCTGGGTGGAGCTCCACCCGGATGTGAGCTCGAAGCCGTCGTACTACGACGCCATCCTTAATGGGCTCGAGGTATTCAAGGTCCAGAGCCCCTTGAACAGCCTCGCGGGGCTCAACCCACCGCCGAGGCCTCAGCCGGATGTGGATCCCAGCAAGGCCTTCCCGCCCAAATCGGGAGGGAAGAGCAACGTCGCCGTGATAGCTGGGACGGCGGCGGGGGGCGGCGTCGTCGCGCTGTTGCTTGCGTTCTGCTTGCTGTTTTGGATGTGCAAGCGTCAGAAGAAGCGGACGAGGGACTCTGGCGCCAGCGACGGGCCTTCCGGCTGGCTGCCGCTCTCGCTGTATGGTAACTCTCATTCGGCGGTGTCGGCCAAGACGAACACCACCGGGAGCTACGCGCCTTCTTTGCCGTCTAACCTCTGCCGCCACTTCTCCTTCGCCGAAATTGAGGCTGCCACCAATGGCTTCGATGAGGCTTTGCTTCTTGGGGTCGGTGGATTCGGGAAGGTCTATAGAGGCGATATCGATGGTGGGTCGATGAAGGTGGCGATCAAGCGCGGGAATCCTTTATCTGAGCAAGAAGTGCATGAGTTCCAGACTGAGATTGAGATGTTATCCAAGCTTCGGCACCGCCACCTGGTGTCTCTTATTGGCTACTGTGAGGAGAACAGGGAGATGATACTGGTCTACGACTATATGGCTCATGGTACTTTTCGAGAGCATCTCTACAAGACACAGAATTCGCCGCTCTCTTGGAAGCAGCGGCTGGAGATATGCATAGGTGCCGCCCGTGGTTTGCACTACCTCCACAACGGCGCCAAGCACACCATCATCCACCGGGACGTCAAGACCACCAACATTCTCCTCGACGACAAATGGGTCGCAAAGGTTTCTGATTTTGGGCTCTCCAAGACTGGCCCTACTCTGGATAACACCCATGTTAGCACCGTGGTGAAGGGCAGCTTTGGATACTTGGATCCGGAGTATTTCCGGCGGCAGCAGTTGACGGATAAGTCGGATGTGTACTCTTTTGGTGTGGTGTTGTTCGAAGTCTTGTGTGCACGGCCTGCTCTCAATCCCACATTGCCGAAGGAACAAGTGAGCTTAGCTGATTGGGCCCTGCATTGCCAGAAGAAGGGCATTCTCGATCAGATCATGGATCCATTTCTGAAAGGAAAGATTGCCCCGCAGTGTTTCAAGAAGTTCGCGGAGACTGCAGAGAAGTGTGTTTCTGATAAGGGTATTGAGAGGCCGTCGATGGGCGATGTGCTGTGGAACCTTGAGTTTGCGCTCCAGCTGCATGAGAGCATGGAGGAGAGTGGTTTGCTCATCGGCGCTCTCTCTGATGGTGACGCAACGCCACATGTGAATTACGGGAAGAAAGAGGCCGATGATCCAGCCATGGACTCAAGGAACAGCATGACAACTACCACAACCACATCAACAGTGAGTATCGGAGGACGGAGCCTTGTGAGTGAGGACTCTAATGGGTTGACGCCCAGTGCCGTGTTTTCGCAAATCATGAATCCCAAAGGACGATCAGATCTCTCTAAAGCAAGCCATGGGTCGCTGCGGGGATTCATCTCAACACGGAAGCTAGCTTTCCTTTTGTTCTCTATTTTTATTCATATATTTACCGAGTTTGTGTTGTAATTTTATGTAATCCTGAAACCACTGGAAACTTGAAACACTTTGTTGTGTCCTGTATCTTGTTATTCGGTTCTTGCTACGGTGTACTGTTTGTTGCAATAGTTGTAAGTTCCGGAGCCAATCACACCTTCAGCATCGCCTCGCAGTGAGATCAATGAGGTGGTAGTGTTTTCCGAAACCCAACTGTTTATAAACTCAAACTATGGTTTTT
>CAWUCF010000019.1:0-109528 GCA_963920575.1 Narthecium ossifragum | reverse complement strand
AAAATTAGCAAGGCCTTGTATTAAAAAGTGAAGGAAAAAGCAAAAAAGGTAAAAGGTAAAAGCTTGCTATTTTGGAGGCTGAGGATCCGGGGATTCGAATTGGCCGATCCGGTGGCCAGGGGATTCGAGGAGGCCTATCTGGGTTGATATTCAGTAAAAAGATGCATGAGAAATAAGAAAAAAAATTAGCAAGGCCTAGTATCAGAAAGTGAAGGAAAAGGCAAAAAAGGTAAAAGGTAAAAGCTTGCTATTTTCGAGGCTGAGGATCCGGGGATTCGACGTGCCCGATCCGGTGGCCAGGGGCTTCGAGAAGGCCTGTCTGGGTTGATATTCTGCAAAAAGATGAATGAGAAATAAGAAAAAAAATTAGCAAGGTCTAGTATTAAAAAGTGAAGGAAAAGGCAAAAAAGGTAAACGGTAAAAGCTTGCTATTTTGGAGGTTGAGGATCCGGGGATTTGACGTGCCCGATCCGGTGGCCAGGGTTTTCGAAGAGGTCTGCCTGGGATGATATTCAGGAAAAAGATGAATGAGAAATAAGAAAAAAAATTAGCATGGCCTAGTATAAAAAAGTGAAGGAAAGGCAAAAAAGGTAAAAGGTAAAAGCTTGCTATTTTGGAGGTTGAGGATCCGGGGATTCGACGTGCTTGATCCGGTGGCCAGGGGCTTCGAGGAGGCCCGCCTGGGATGATTTTCAACAAAAAGATGAATAAGAAATAAGAAAAAAATTTGGCAAGGCCTAGTATCAAAAAGTGAAGCAAAAGGCAAAAAGGCAAAAGGTAAAAGCTTGCTATTTTGCAGGATGAGGATCCGGGGATTCGACGTGCTCGATCCAGTGGCCAGGGGCTTCGAGGAGGCCTGCCTGGGATGATGTTCAGCAAAAAGATTAATGAGAAAAAGGGAAAAAAATTAGCAGGCCTAGTATCAAAATGTGAAGGAAAAGGCAAAAAAGGTCAAAGGTAAAAGCTTGCTATTTTGGAGGCTGAGGATCTGAGGATTCGACGTCCCCGATTCGGTCGCTAAGAGCTTCGGGGATGCCTACCTGGGATGATATTCAGCGAAAAAATGAATGAGAAATAAGAAAAAAAATTAGCAAGGCCTAGTATGAAAAAGTGAAGGAAAAGGCAAAAAGGGTAAAAGGTAAAAGCTTGCTATTTTGGAGGCTGACGATCCGGGGATTCGACGTGCTCGATCCGGTGGCGAGGGGCTTCGAGGAGGCCTGCCTGGGATGATATTCAGCAAAAAGATTAATGAGAAATAAGAAAAAAAATTAGCAAGGCCTAGTATCAAAAATTGAAGGAAAAAACAAAAAGGCAAAAGGTAAAAGCTTGCTATTTTGCAGGTTGAGGATCCCATGAATCGACGTGTCCGATCCCGTGGCCAGGGGCTTCGAGGAGGCCTGCCTAGGACGACATTTAGCAAAAAGATGAATGAGAAAAAAAAAAAAATTAGTAAGGCCTAGAATAAAAAAGTGAACGAATAGGCAAAAAAGGTAAAAGGTAAAAGCTTGCTATTTTGGAGATTGAGGATCCGGGGATTCGTCATGACCGATCCGGTGGCCAGGGGCTTCGAGCAGGCCTGCCTATGATGATATTCAGCAAAAAGATGAATTAGAAATAAGAAAAAAAATTAGCAAGGCCTAGTTTCAAAAAGTGAAGGAAAAGGCAAAAAAGGTAAAAGGTAAAAGCTTGGTATTTTGTAGGCTGAGGATCCGAGGATTCTACGTGCCCGATACGGTGGCCAGGGGCATAGGGGAGGCCTGCTTAGGATGATATTCACCAAAAAGATGAATGAGAAAAAGGGAAAAAAAATTAGCATGGCCTTGTATCAAAAAGTGAAGGAAAAGGCAAAAAAGGTAAAATGTAAAAGCTTGCTATTTTGGAGGCTGAGGATCCGGGGATTCGACTTGCCCGATCTGGTGGTCAGAGGCTTCGAGGAGGCCTGCCTGGGATGATATTCCGCAAAAAGATGAATGAGAAATAAGAAAAAAAATTAGGAAGGCCTAGTATTAAAAAGTGAAGGAAAAAACAAAAAAGGTAAAAGGTAAAAGCTTGCTATTTTGGAGGCTGAGGATCCGGGGATTCGAATTGGCCGATCCGGTGGCCAGGGGATTCGAGGAGGCCTGTCTGGGTTGATATTCAGTAAAAAGATGCATGAGAAATAAGAAAAAAAATTAGCAAGGCCTAGTATCAGAAATTGAAGGAAAAGGCAAAAAAGGTTAAGGGTAAAAGCTTGCTATTTTGGAGGCTGAGGATCCGGGGATTCGACGTGCCCGATTCGGCTGCCAGGGGTTTCGAAAAAGATGAATGAGAAAAAGGGAAAGAAATTCGCAAGGCCTAGTATCAAAAAGAGAAGGAAAAGGCAAAAAAAGTAAAAGGTAAAAGCGTGCTATTTTGGAGGCTGAGGATCCGGGGATTCGACGTGCCCGATCCGGTGGCCAGGGGATTCGAGGAGGCCTGCCTGGGTTGATATTCAGCAAAAAGATGCATGAGAAATAAGAAAAAAAATTAGGAAGGCCTAGTATTAAAAAGTGAAGGAAAAAACAAAAAAGGTAAAAGGTAAAAGCTTGCTATTTTGGAGGCTGAGGATCCGGGGATTCGAATTGGCCGATCCGGTGGCCAGGGGATTCGAGGAGGCCTGTCTGGGTTGATATTCAGTAAAAAGATGCATGAGAAATAAGAAAAAAAATTAGCAAGGCCTAGTATCAGAAATTGAAGGAAAAGGCAAAAAAGGTTAAGGGTAAAAGCTTGCTATTTTGGAGGCTGAAGATCCGGGGATTCGACGTGCCCGATTCGGCTGCCAGGGGTTTCGAGGAGGCCTGTCTGGGATGATATTCAGCAAAAAGATGAATCAGAAATAAGAAAAACAATTAGCATGGCCTAGTATCAAAAAGTGAAGGAAAAGGCAAAAAGGTAAAAGGTAAAAGCTTGCTATTTTGGAGGCTGAGGATCCGGGGATTCGACATGCCTGATTTAGTGGCCAGGGGCTTCGAGGTGGCCCGCCTGGGATGATATTCAGCGAAAAGATGAATGAGAAATAAGAAAAAAATTTAGCAAGGACTAGTATCAAAAAATGAAGCAAAACGCAAAAAGGAAAAAGGTAAAAGCTTGCTATTTTGCAGGCTGAGGATCCGGGGATTCGACGTGTCCGATCCGGTGCCCAGGGACTTCGAGGAGGCCTGCCTGGGATGATATTTAGCAAAAAGATGAATGAGAAATAAGAAAAAAATTTAGCAAGGCCTAGTATCAAAAAGTGAAGCAAGAGGCAAAAAAGGTAAAAGGTAAGAGCTTGCTATTTTCGAGGCTGAGGATCCGGGGATTCGACCTGCCCGATCCGGTGGCCAGGGGCTTCGAGGAGGCCTGTCTGGGTTGATATTCTGCAAAAAGATGAATGAGAAATAAGAAAAAAAATTAGCAAGGCCTAGTATTAAAAAGTGAAGGAAAAGGCAAAAAAGGTAAAAGGTAAAAGCTTGCTATTTTGGAGGTTGAGGATCCGGGGATTCGACGTGCCGGATCCGGTGGCCAGGGGTTTCGAAGAGGCCGGGCTGGGATGATATTCAGCAAAAAGATGAATGAGAAATAATAAAAAAAATTAGCAAGACCTAGTATCAAAAAGTGAAGGAAAGGCAAAAAAGGTAAAAGGTAAAAGCTTGCTATTTTGGGGGCTGAAGATTCGGGGATTCGACGTGCCCGATCTGGTGGCCAGGGGCTTCGAGGAGGCCTGTCTGGGTGAATATTCTGCAAAAAGATGAATGAGAAATAAGAAAAAAAATTAGCAAGGCCTAGAATTAAAAAGTGAAGGAAAAGGCAAAAAAGATACAAGGTAAAAGGTTGCTATTTTGGAGGTTGTGGATCCGGGGATTCGACGTGCCCGATCAAGTGGCCAGGGGTTTCGAGGAGGCCTGCCTGGGATGATATTCAGCAAAAAGATGAATGAGAAATAAGAAAAAAAATTAGCATGGCCTAGTATCAAAAATTGAAGGAAAAGGCAAAAAGGTAAAAGGTAAAAGCTTGCTATTTTGGAGGTTGAGGATCCGAGGATTTGACGTGCCTGATCCGGTGGCCAGGGGCTTGGAGGAGACCCGCCTGGGATGATATTCAACAAAAAGATGAATGAGAAATAAGAAAAAAATTTAGCAAGGCCTAGTATCAAAAAGTGAAGCAAAAGGCAAAAAGGCAAAAGGTAAAAGCTTGTTATTTTGCAGGCTGAGGATCCGGGTATTCGACGTGTCCGATCCGGTGCCCACGGGCTTCGAGGAGGCCAGCCTCGGATGATATTTAGCAGAAATATGAATGAGAAATAAGAAAAAAAATTAGCAAGGCCTAGTATCAAAAAGTGAAGCTAA
Source organism: Narthecium ossifragum (assembly GCA_963920575.1). Classification (NCBI taxonomy): domain Eukaryota; kingdom Viridiplantae; phylum Streptophyta; class Magnoliopsida; order Dioscoreales; family Nartheciaceae; genus Narthecium; species Narthecium ossifragum. The sequence goes on along the minus strand of CAWUCF010000019.1, from coordinate 105,185 downwards.
AGGCAAAAAAGGTAAAACGTAAAAGCTTGCTATTTTGGAGGCTGATGATCCGGGGATTCGACGTGCCCGATCCGGTGGCCCGGGGCTTCGACGAGGCTTGCCTGGGATGATATTCAACAAAAAGATGAATGAGAAATAAGAAAAAAAATTAGCAAGCCATAGTTTCAAAAAGTGAAGGAAAAGGCAAAAATTGTAAAAGGTAAAAGCTTGCTATTTTGAATGCTGAGGACCCGGGGATTCGACGTGCTCGATCCGGTGACGAGGGGCTTCGAGGAGGCCTGCCTGGGATGATATTCAGCAAAAAGATGAATGAGAAATTAGAAAAAAAAATTAGCAAGGCCTAGTATCAAAAATTGAAGGAAAAGGCAAAAAATCTAAAAGGTAAAAGCTTGCTATTTTGGAGGCTGAGGATCTGAGGATTCGACGTGCCCGATACGGTCGCCAAGAGCGTCGAGGAGGCCTAGCTGGGATGATATTCAGTAAAAAAATGATTGAGAAATAAGAAAAAAAATTAGCAAGGCCTAGTATTAAAAAGTGAAGGAAAAGGGAAAAAAGGTAAAAGGTAAAAGCTTGCTATTTTGGAGGCTGAGGATCCGGGGATTCGACGTGCTCGATCCGGTGGCGAGGGGCTTCGAGGAGGCCTGCCTGGGATGATATTCAGCAAAAAGATGAATGAGAAATTAGAAAAAAAATTAGCAAGGCCTAGTATCAAAAATTGAAGGAAAAGGCAAAAAATCTAAAAGGTAAAAGCTTGCTATTTTGGAGGCTTAGGATCTGAGGATTCGACGTGCCCGATACGGTCGCCAAGAGCGTAGAGGAGGCCTAGCTGGGATGATATTCAGTAAAAAAATGATTGAGAAATAAGAAAAAAAATTAGCAAGGCCTAGTATTAAAAAGTGAAGGAAAAGGGAAAAAAGGTAAAAGGTAAAAGCTTGCTATTTTGGAGGCTGAGGATCCGGGGATTCGACGTGCTCGATCCGGTGGCGAGGGGCTTCGAGGAGGCCTGCCTGGGATGATATTCAGCAAAAAAATGAATGAGAAATAAGAAAAAAAATTAGCAAGGCCAAGTATTAAAAAGTGAAGGAAAAGGCAAAAAAGGTAAAAGGTAAAAGCTTGCTATTTGGGAGGCTGAGGATCCGGGGATTCGACGTGCGCTATCCGGTGGCCAGGGGCTTCGAGGAGGCCTGTCTGGGATGATGTTCAGCAAAAAGATGAATGAGAAAAAGGGAAAAAAATTAGCAGGCCTAGTATCAATATGTGAAGGAAAAGGCAAAAAAGGTCAAAGGTAAAAGCTTGCTATTTTGGAGGCTAAGGATATGAGGATTCGACGTCCCCGATTCGGTCGCTAAGAGCTTCGGGGAAGCCTACCTGGGATGATATTCAACAAAAACATGAATGAGAAATAAGAAAAAAAATTAGCAAGGCCAAGTATGAAAAAGTGAAGGAAAAGGCAAAAAGGGTAAACGGTAAAAGCTTGCTATTTTGGAGGCTGAGGATCCGGGGATTCGACGTGCTCGATCCGGAGGCGAGGGGCTTCGAGGAGGCCTGCCTGGAATGATATTCAGCAAAAAGATTAATGAGAAATAATAAAAAAAATTAGCAAGGCCTAGTATCAAAAAGTGAAGGAAAAGGCAAAAAGGCAAAAGGTAAAAGCTTGCTATTTTGCAGGCTGAGAATCCGGTGAATCGTCGTGTCCGATCCCGTGGCCAGGGGCTTTGAGGAGGCCTGCCTGGGATGACATTTAGCAAAAAGATGAATGAGAAAAAAGGAAAAAAATTAGTAAGGCCTAGAATCAAAAAGTGAACGAAAAGGCAAAAAAGGTAAAAGTTAAAAGCTTGCTATTTTGGAGGTTGAGGATCCGGGGATTCGACATTCCCGATCCGGTGGCCAGGGGCTTCGAGCAGGCCTGCCTAGGATGATATTCACTAAAACGATGAATTAGAAATAAGAAAAAAAATTAGCAAGGCCTAGTCTCAAAAAGTGAAGGAAAAGGCAAAAAAGGTAAAAGGTAAAAGCTTGCTATTTTGGAGGTTGAGGATCCGGTGAATCGACGTGTCCGATCCCGTGGCCAGGGGCTTCGAGGAGGTATGTCTGGGATGATATTTAGCAAAAAGATGAATGAGAAAAAGGGAAAGAAATTCGCAAGGCCTAGTATCTAAAAGTGAAGGAAAAGGCAAAAAAAGTAAAAGGTAAAAGCGTGCTATTTTGGAGGCTGAGGATCCGGGGATTCGACGTGCCCGATCCGGTGGCCAGGAGATTCGAGGAGGCCTGCCTGGGTTGATATTCAGTAAAAAGATGCATGAGAAATAAGAAAAAAAATTAGTAAGGCCTAGTATTAAAAAGTGAAGGAAAAAACAAAAATGGTAAAAGTTAAAAGCTTGCTATTTTGGAGGCTGAGGATCCGGGGATTCGACGTGCTCGACCCGGTGTCCAGGGGCTTCGAGGAGTCCTGCCTGGGATGATATTCAGCAAAAAAATGAATGAGAAATAAGAAAAAAAATTAGCAAGGCCTAGTATTAAAAAGTGAAGGAAAAGGCAAAAAAGGTAAAAGGTAAAAGCTTGCTATATTGGAGGTTGAGGATCCGGGGATTCGACGTGCCCGATCCGGTTGCCAGGGGTTTCGAAGAGGCCTGCCTGGGATGATATTCAGCAAAAAGATGAATGAGAAATAAGAAATAAAATTAGCAAGGCCTAGTATCAAAAAGTGAAGGAAAGGAAAAAAAAGTTAAAAGGTAAAAGCTTGGTATTTTGGAGGCTGAGGATCCGGGGATTCGACGTGCCCGATCCGGTGGCCAGGGGCTTCGAGGAGGCTTGCCTTGGATGATATTCAGCAAAAAAATGAATGAGAAATAAGAAAAAAAAATAGCAAGGCCAAGTATCAAAAAGTTAAGGAAAAGGCAAAAAGGTAAAACGTAAAAGCTTGCTATTTTGCAGGCTGAGTATCCGGGTATTCGACGTGTCTGATCCGGTGGCCAGGGGCTTCAAGGAGGCCTGCATGGGATGAAATTTAGCAAAAAGATGAATGCGAAAAAAGAAAAAAAATTAGCAAGGCCTAGTATCAGAAAGTGAAGGAAAAGGCAAAAACGGTAAAAGGTAAAAGCTTGCTATCTTGGAGGCTGAGGATCCGGGAATTCGACGTGCTCGATCCGGTGGCGAGGGGCTTCGAGGAGGCCTGCCTGGGATGATAGTCAGCAAAAAGATTAATGAGAAATAAGAAAAAAAATTAGCAAGGCCTATTATCAAAAAGTGAAGGAAAAGCCAAAACGGCAAAAGGTAAAAGCTTGCTATTTTGTAGGCTGAGGATCCGGTGAATCGACTTGTCCGATCCCGTGGCCAGGGGCTTCGAGGAGGCCTGCCTGGGATGACATTTAGCAAAAAGATGAATGAGAAAAAAGAAAAAAAAATAGTAAGGCCTAGAATCAAAAGGTGAACGAAAAGACAAAAAAGGTAAAAGGTAAAAGCTTGGTATTTTGGAGGTTGAGGATCCGGGGATTCGACATGCCCGATCCGGTGCCCAGGGGCTTCGAGCAGGCCTGCCTAGGATGATATTCAGCAAAAAGATGAATTAGAAATAAGAAAAAAACTTAGCAAGGCCTAGTTTCAAAAAGTGAAGGAAAAGGCAAAAAAGGTAAAAGGTAAAAGTTTGCTATTTTGGAGGGTGATGATCCGGGGATTCGACATGCCCGATCCGGTGGCCAGGGGCTTCGATGAGGCATGCCTGGGATGGTATTTAGGAAAAAGATGAATGAGAAAAAGTGAAAGAAATTCGCAAGGCCTAGTATCAAAAACTGAAGGAAATGACAAAAAAAAGTAAAAGGTAAAAGCTTGCTATTTTGGAGGCTGAGGATCCGGGGATTCAAAGTGCCCGATCCGGTGGCCTGGGGCTTCGAGGAGGCCAGCCTGGGATAATATTCAACAAAAACATGAATGAGAAATAAGGAAACAAATTAGCAAGGTCTAGTATAAAAAAATGAAGGAAAAGGCAAAAAAGGTAAAAGGTAAAAGCTTGCTATTTTGGAGGCTGAGGATCTGAGGATTCGACGTGCCCGATTCGGTCGCCATGTGCTTCGAGGAGGCCTTCTGGGATGATATTAAGTAAAAAAATCAATGACAAATAAGAAAAAAAATTAGCAAGGCCTAGTATTAAAAAGTGAAAGAAAAGGCAAAAAATGTAAAATGTAAATGCTTGCTATTTTGGAGGCTGAGGATCCGGGGATTTGACGTGCTCGATCCGGTGGCCAGGGGCTTCGAGGAGGCCTGCCTGGATGATATTCAGCAAAAAAATGAATGAAAAATAAGAAAAAAAATTAGCAAGGCCTAGTATTAAAAAGTGAAGGAAAAGGCAAAAAAGGTAAAAGGTAAAAGCTTGCTATTTTGGAGGCTAAGGATCCGGCGATTCGACGTGCGTGATCAGCTGGCCAGGGGCTTCGAGGAGGCCTGCCTGGGATGATGTTCAGCAAAATGATGAATGAGAAAAAGGGGAAAAAATTAGCAGGCCTAGTATCAAAATGTGAAGGAAAAGGCAAAAAAGGTAAAAGGTAAAAGTTCGCTATTTTGGAGGCTGAGGATCCGGGGATTCGATGTGCCCGATTCGGTAGCCATGGGCTTCGAGGAGGCCTGCCTGGGATGATATTCAACAAAAAGATGAATCAGAAATAAGAAAAAAAAAATTAGCATGGCCTAGTATCAAAAAGTGAAGGAAAAGGCAAAAAGGTAAAAGGTAAAAGCTTGCTATTTTGGAGGCAGAGGATCCGGGGATTCGACGTGCCTGATCCGGTGGCCAGGGGCTTCGAGGTGGCCCGCCTGGGATGATATTCAGCAAAAACATGAATGAGAAATAAGAAAAAAATTTAGCAAGGCCTAGTATCAAAAAATAAAGCAAAAGGCAAAAATGAAAACGGTAAAAGCTTGCTATTTTGCAGGCCGAGGATCCGGGGATTCGACGTGTCCGATCTGGTGCCCAGGGGCATCGAGGAGGCCTGCCTGGGATGATATTTAGCAAAAAGATAAATGAGAAATAAGAAAAAAAATTAGCAAGGCCTAGTATCAAAAAGTGAAGCAAATGGCAAAAAAGGTAAAAGGTAAGAGCTTGCTATTTTCGAGGCTGAGGATCCGGGGATTCGACGTGCCCTATCCGGTGGCCAGGGGCTTCGATGAGGCCTGTCTGGGTTGATATTCTGCAAAAAGATGCAAAACAAATAGGAAAAAAAATTAGCAAGGCCTAGTATTAAAAAGTGAAGGAAAAGGCAAAAAAGGTAAAAGGTAAAAGCTTGCTATTTTGGAGGTTGAGGATCCGGGGATTCGACGTGCCGGATCCGGTGGCCAGGGGTTTCGAAGAGGCCGGCCTGGGATGATATTCAGCAAAAAGATGAATGAGAAATAAGAAAAAAAATTAGCAAGACCTAGTATCAAAAAGTGAAGGAAAGGCAAAAAAGGTAAAAGGTAAAAGCTTGCTATTTTGGGGGCTGAAGATTCGGGGATTCGACGTGCCCGATCTGGTGGCCAGGGGCTTCGAGGAGGCCTGTCTGGGTGGATATTCTGCAAAAAGATGAATGAGAAATAAGGAAAAAAATTAGCAAGGCCTAGAATTAAAAAGTGAAGGAAAAGGCAAAAAAGATACAAGGTAAAAGTTTGCTATTTTGGAGGTTGTGGATCCGGGGATTCGACGTGCCCGATCAAGTGGCCAGGGGTTTCGAGGAGGCCTGCCTGGGATGATATTCAGCAAAAAGATGAATGAGAAATAAGAAAAAAAATTAGCATGGCCTAGTATCAAAAATTGAAGGAAAAGGCAAAAAGGTAAAAGGTAAAAGCTTGCTATTTTGGATGTTGAGGATCCGGGGATTTGACGTGCCTGATCCGGTGGCCAGTGGCTTCGAGGAGACCCGCCTGGGATGATATTCAACAAAAAGATGAATGAGAAATAAGAAAAAAATTTAGCAAGGCCTAGTATCAAAAAGTGAAGCAAAAGGCAAAAACGCAAAAGGTAAAAGCTTGTTATTTTGCAGGCTGAGGATCCGGGTATTCGACGTGTCCGATCCGGTGCCCACGGGCTTCGAGGAGGCCAGCCTCGGATGATATTGAGCAAAAATATGAATGAGAAATAAGAAAAAAAATTAGCAAGGCCTAGTATCAAAAAGTGAAGCTAAAGGCAAAAAAGGTAAAACGTAAAAGCTTGCTATTTTGGAGGCTGATGATCCGGGGATTCGACGTGCCCGATCCGGTGGCCCGGGGCTTCGAGGAGGCTTGCCTGGGATGATATTCAATAAAAAGATGAATGAGAAATAAGAAAAAAAATTAGCAAGCCATAGTATCAAAAAGTGAAGGAAAAGGCAAAAATTGTAAAAGGTAAAAGCTTGCTATTTTGAATGCTGAGGACCCGGGGATTCGACGTGCTCGATCCGGTGACGAGGGGCTTCGAGGAGGCCTGCCTGGAATGATATTCAGCAAAAAGATGAATGAGAAATTAGAAAAAAAATTAGCAAGGGCTAGTATCAAAAATTGAAGGAAAAGGCAAAAAATCTAAAAGGTAAAAGCTTGCTATTTTGGAGGCTGAGGATCTGAGGATTCGACGTGCCCGATACGGTCGCCAAGAGCGTCGAGGAGGCCTAGCTGGGATGATATTCAGTAAAAAAATGATTGAGAAATAAGAAAAAAAATTAGCAAGGCCTAGTATTAAAAAGTGAAGGAAAAGGGAAAAAAGGTAAAAGGTAAAAGCTTGCTATTTTGGAGGCTGAGGATCCGGGGATTCGACGTGCTCGATCCGGTGGCGAGGGGCTTCGAGGAGGCCTGCCTGGGATGATATTCAGCAAAAAAATGAATGAGAAATAAGAAAAAAAATTAGCAAGGCCAAGTATTAAAAAGTGAAGGAAAAGGCAAAAAAGGTAAAAGGTAAAAGCTTGCTATTTGGGAGGCTGAGGATCCGGGGATTCGACGTGCGCTATCCGGTGGCCAGGGGCTTCGAGGAGGCCTGTCTGGGATGATGTTCAGCAAAAAGATGAATGAGAAAAAGGGAAAAAAATTAGCAGGCCTAGTATCAATATGTGAAGGAAAAGGCAAAAAAGGTCAAAGGTAAAAGCTTGCTATTTTGGAGGCTAAGGATATGAGGATTCGACGTCCCCGATTCGGTCGCTAAGAGCTTCGGGGAAGCCTACCTGGGATGATATTCAACAAAAACATGAATGAGAAATAAGAAAAAAAATTAGCAAGACCAAGTATGAAAAAGTGAAGGAAAAGGCAAAAAGGGTAAACGGTAAAATCTTGCTATTTTGGAGGCTGAGGATCCGGGGATTCGACGTGCTCGATCCGGAGGCGAGGGGCTTCGAGGAGGCCTGCCTGGAATGATATTCAGCAAAAAGATTAATGAGAAATAATAAAAAAAATTAGCAAGGCCTAGTATCAAAAAGTGAAGGAAAATGCAAAAAGGCAAAAGGTAAAAGCTTGCTATTTTGCAGGCTGAGGATCCGGGGATTCGACATTCCCGATCCGGTGGCCAGGGGCTTCGAGCAGGCCTGCCTAGGATGATATTCACTAAAACGATGAATTAGAAATAAGAAAAAAAATTAGCAAGGCCTAGTCTCAAAAAGTGAACGAAAAGGCAAAAAAGGTAAAAGGTAAAAGCTTGCTATTTTGGAGGTTGAGGATCTGGTGAATCGACGTGTCCGATCCCGTGGCCAGGGGCTTCGAGTAGGTATGTCTGGGATGATATTTAGCAAAAAAATGAATGAGAAATAAGAAAAAAAATTAGCAAGGCCTAGTATCAAAAAGTGAAGGAAAGGAAAAAAAAGTTAAAAGGTGAAAGCTTGCTATTTTGGAGGCTGAGGATCCGGGGATTCGACGTGCCCGATCCGGTGGCCAGGGGCTTCGAGGAGGCCTGCCTTGGATGATATGCAGCAAAAAAATGAATGAGAAATAAGAAAAAAAAATAGCAAGGCCAAGTATCAAAAAGTTAAGGAAAAGGCAAAAAGGTAAAACATAAAAGCTTGCTATTTTGCAGGCTGAATATCCGGGTATTCGACGTGTCTGATCCGGTGGCCAGGGGCTTCAAGGAGGCTTGCATGGGATGAAATTTAGCAAAAAGATGAATGCGAAAAAAGAAAAAAAATTAGCAAGGCCTAGTATCAGAAAGTGAAGGAAAAGGCAAAAACGGTAAAAGGTAAAAGCTTGCTATCTTGGAGGCTGAGGATCCGGGAATTCGACGTGCTCGATCCGGTGGCGAGGGGCTTCGAGGAGGCCTGCCTGGGATGATAGTCAGCAAAAAGATTATTGAGAAATAAGAAAAAAAATTAGCAAGGCCTATTATCAAAAAGTGAAGGAAAAGCCAAAACGGCAAAAGGTAAAAGCTTGCTATTTTGTAGGCTGAGGATCCGGTGAATCGACTTGTCCGATCCCGTGGCCAGGGACTTCGAGGAGGCCTGCCTGGGATGACATTTAGCAAAAAGATGAATGAGAAAAAAGAAAAAAAAATAGTAAGGCCTAGAATCAAAAAGTCAACGAAAAGACAAAAAAGGTAAAAGGTAAAAGCTTGGTATTTTGGAGGTTGAGGATCCGGGGATTCGACATGCCCGATCCGGTGCCCAGGGGCTTCGAGCAGGCCTGCCTAGGATGATATTCAGCAAAAAGATGAATTAGAAATAAGAAAAAAAATTAGCAAGGCCTAGTTTCAAAAAGTGAAGGAAAAGGCAAAAAAGGTAAAAGGTAAAAGTTTGCTATTTTGGAGGGTGATGATCCGGGGATTCGACATGCCCGATCCGGTGGCCAGGGGCTTCGATGAGGCATGCCTGGGATGGTATTTAGGAAAAAGATGAATGAGAAAAAGTGAAAGAAATTCGCAAGGCCTAGTATCAAAAACTGAAGGAAATGACAAAAAAAGTAAAAGGTAAAAGCTTGCTATTTTGGAGGCTGAGGATCCGGGGATTCAAAGTGCCCGATCCGGTAGCCTGGGGCTTCGAGGAGGCCAGCCTGGGATAATATTCAACAAAAACATGAATGAGAAATAAGGAAACAAATTAGCAAGGTCTAGTATAAAAAAATGAAGGAAAAGGCAAAAAAGGTAAAAGGTAAAAGCTTGCTATTTTGGAGGCTGAGGATCTGAGGATTCGACGTGCCCGATTCGGTCGCCATGTGCTTCGAGGAGGCCTTCTGGGATGATATTAAGTAAAAAAATCAATGAGAAATAAGAAAAAAAATTAGCAAGGCCTAGTATTAAAAAGTGAAAGAAAAGGCAAAAAATGTAAAATGTAAATGCTTGCTATTTTGGAGGCTGAGGATCCGGGGATTTGACGTGCTCGATCCGGTGGCCAGGGGCTTCGAGGAGGCCTGCCTGGATGATATTCAGCAAAAAAATGAATGAAAAATAAGAGAAAAAATTAGCAAGGCCTAGTATTAAAAAGTGAAGGAAAAGGCAAAAAAGGTAAAAGGTAAAAGCTTGCTATTTCGGAGGCTGAGGATCCGGGGATTCGACGTGCGCGATCCGGTGGCCAGGGGCTTCAAGGAGGCCTGCCTGGGATGATGTTCAGCAAAATGATGAATGAGAAAAAGGGGAAAAAATTAGCAGGCCTAGTATCAAAATGTGAAGGAAAAGGTAAAAAAGGTAAAAGGTAAAAGTTTGCTATTTTGGAGGCTGAGGATCCGGGGATTCGATGTGCCCGATTCGGTAGCCATGGGCTTCGAGGAGGCCTGCTTGGGATGATATTCAACAAAAAGATGAATCAGAAATAAGAAAAAAAAAATTAGCATGGCCTAGTATCAAAAAGTGAAGGAAAAGGCAAAAAGGTAAAAGGTAAAAGCTTGCTATTTTGGAGGCAGAGGATCCGGGGATTCGACGTGCCTGATCCGGTGGCCAGGGGCTTCGAGGTGGCCCGCCTGGGATGATATTCAGCAAAAAGATGAATGAGAAATAAGAAAAAAATTTAGCAAGGCCTAGTATCAAAAAATAAAGCAAAATGCAAAAATGAAAAAGGTAAAAGCTTGCTATTTTGCAGGCCGAGGATCCGGGGATTCGACGTGTCCGATCTGGTGCCCAGGGGCTTCGAGGAGGCCTGCCTGGGATGATATTTAGCAAAAAGATAAATAAGAAATAAGAAAAAAAATTAGCAAGGCCTAGTATCAAAAAGTGAAGCAAATGGCAAAAAAGGTAAAAGGTAAGAGCTTGCTATTTTCGAGGCTGAGGATCCGGGGATTCGACGTGCCCTATCCGGTGGCCAGGGGCTTCGATGAGGCCTGTCTGGGTTGATATTCTGCAAAAAGATGCAAAACAAATAGGAAAAAAAATTAGCAAGGCCTAGTATTAAAAAGTGAAGGAAAAGGCAAAAAAGGTAAAAGGTAAAAGCTTGCTATTTTGGAGGTTGAGGATCCGGGGATTCGACGTGCCCGATCCGGTTGCCAGGGGTTTCGAAGAGGCCTGCCTGGGATGATATTCTGCAAAAAGATGAATGAGAAATAAGAAAAAAAATTAGCAAGGCCTAGTATCAAAAAGTGAAGGAAAGGCAAAAAAAGGGAAAAGGTAAAAGCTTGCTATTTAGGAGGCTGAGGATCCGGGAATTCGACGTGCTCGATCCGGTGGCCAGGGGCTTCGAGGAGGCCTGCCTTGGATGATATTCAGCAAAAAGATGAATGAGAAATAAGAAAATAAAATAGCAAGGCCTAGTATAAAAAAGTTAAGGAAAAGGCAAAAAGGTAAAACGTAGAAGCTTGCTATTTTGCAGGCTGAGCATCCGGGTATTCGACGTGTCCGATCCCGTGGCCAGGGGTTTCGAGGAGGCCTGCATGGGATGAAATTTAGCTAAAAGATGAATGCGAAAAAAGAAAAAAAATTAGCAAGGCCTAGTATCAGAAAGTGAAGGAAAAGGCAAAAACGGTAAAAGGTAAAAGCTTGCTATTTTGGAGGCTGAGGATCCGGGAATTCGACGTGCTCGATCCGGTGCCCAGGGGCTTCGAGTAGGCCTGCCTGGGATGATATTCAGCAAAAAGATTAATGAGAAATAAGAAAAAAAATTAGGAAGGCCTAGTATCAAAAAGTGAAGGAAAAGCCAAAAAGGCAAACGGTAAAAGCTTGCTATTTTGCAGGCTGAGGATCCGGTGAATTGACTTGTCCGATCCCGTGGCCAGGGGCTTCGAGGAGGCCTGCCTGGGATGACATTTAGCAAAAAGATGAATGAGAAAAAAGAAAAAAAAATAGTAAGGCCTAAAATCAAAAAGTGAACGAAAAGGCAAAAAAGGTAAAAGGTAAAAGCTTGGTATTTTGGAGGTTGAGGATCCGGGGGTTCGACATGCCCGATCCGGTGCCCAGGGGCTTCGAGCAGGCTTGCCTAGGATGATATTCAGCAAAAAGATGAATTAGAAATAAGAAAAAAAATTAGCAAGGCCTAGTTTCAAAAAGTGAAGGAAAAGGCAAAAAAGGTAAAAGGTAAAAGTTTGCTATTTTGGAGGGTGAGAATCCGGGGATTCGTCATGCCCGATCCGGTGGCCAGGGCCTTCGAGGAGGCATGCCTGGGATGATATTTAGCAAAAAGATGAATGAAATTCGCAAGGCCTAGTATCAAAAAGTAAAGGAAAAGACAAAAAAAGTAAAAGGAAAAAGCTTGCTATGTTGGAGGCTGAGGATCCGGGGATTCGAAGTGCCCGATCCGGTGGCCTGGGGCTTCGAGGAGGCCAGCCTGGGATAATAATCAGCAAAAACATGAATGAGAAATAAGGAAACAAATTAGCAAGGTCTAGTATAAAAAAATGAAGGAAAAGGCAAAAAAGGTAAAAGGTAAAAGCTTGCTATTTTGGAGGCTGAGGATCTGAGGATTCGACGTGCCCGATTCGGTCGCCACGAGCTTCGAGGAGGCCTTCTGGGATGATATTAAGTAAAAAAATGAATGAGAAATAAGCAAAAAAATTAGCAAGGCCTAGTATTAAAAAGTGAAGGAAAAGGCAAAAAATGTAAAATGTAAAAGCTTGCTATTTTGGAGGCTGAGGATCCGGGGATTCGACGTGCTCGATCCGGTGGCCAGGGGCTTCGAGGAGGCCTGCCTGGATGATATTCTGCAAAAAAATGAATGAGAAATAAGATAAAAAATTAGCAAGGCAAAGTATTAAAAACTGAAGGAAAAGGCAAAAAAGGTAAAAGGTAAAAGCTTGCTATTTTGGAGGCTGAGGATCCGGGGATTCGACGGGCGCGATCCGGTGGCCAGAGGCTTCGAGGAGGCCTGCCTGGGATGATGTTCAGCAAAAAGATGAATGACAAAAAGGGAAAAAAATTAGCAGGGCTAGTATCAAAATGTGAAGGAAAAGGCAAAAAAGGTAAAAGGTAAAAGCTTGCTATTTTGGAGGCTGAGAATCTGAGGATTCGACGTGCCCGATTCGGTCGCCAAGAGCTTCGAGGAGGCCTACCTGGGATTATATTCAGCAAAAAAATGAATGAGAAATAAGAAAAAAAAATAGCAAGGCCTGGTATGAAAAAGTGAAGGAAAAGGCAAAAAAGGTAAAAGGTAAAAGCTTGCTATTTTGGAGGCTGAGGATCTGGGGATTCGACGTGCGCGATCCGGTAGCCAGGGGCTTCGAGGAGGCCTGCCTGGGATGATATTCAGCACAAAAGATGAATGAGAAAAAGGGAAACAAATTAGCAGGCCTAGTATCAAAATGTGAAGGAAAAGGCAAAAAAGGTAAAAGATAAAAGCTTGCTATTTTGGAGGCTGAGGATCTGAGGATTTGACGTGCCCGATTCTTTCGCCAAGAGCTTCGAGGAGGCCTAACTGGGATGATATTCAGCAAAAAAATGAATGAGAAATAAGAAAAAAAATTAGTAAGGCCTTGTATCAAAAAGTGAAGGAAAAGGCAAAAAAGGTAAGAGGTAAAAGCTTGCTATTTTGGAGGCTGAGGATCCGGGGATTCGACGTGCCTGATCCGGTGGTCTGGAGTTTCGAGGAGGCCTACGTGGGATGATATTCGGTAAAAAAATGAATGAGAAATAAGAAAAAAAATTAGCAAGGCCTATTATCAAAAAGTGAAGCAAAAGGCAAAAAAGGTAAAAGGCAAGAGCTTGCTATTTTCGAGGCTGAGAATCCGGGGATTAGACGTGCCCGATCCGGTGGCCAGGGGCTTCGAGGAGGCATGCCTGGGATGATATTTAGCAAAAAGATGAATGGGAAAAAGGGAAAGAAATTCGCAAGGCCTAGTATCAAAAAGTGAAGGCAAAGGCAAAAAAAGTAAACGGTAAAAGCTTGCTATTTTGGAGGCTGAGGATCCGGGGATTCGACGTGCCCGATCCGGTGGCCAGGGGCTTCGAAGAAGCCAGCCTGGGATAATATTCACCAAAAACATAAACGAGAAATAAGGAAACAAATTAGCAAGGCCTAGAATTAAAAAATGAAGGAAAAGGCAAAAAAGGTAAAAGGTAAAAGCTTGCTATTTTGGAGGCTGATGATCCAGGGATTCGACGTGCCCGATCCGGTGAGCAGGGGGGTTCGAGGAGACCAGCCTGGGATGATATTCAGCAAAAAGATGAATTTGAAATAAAAAAAAAAATTAGCAACGCCAAGTATCAAAAAGTGAAGGAAAAGGCAAAAAAGGTAAGAGGTAAAAGCTTGCTATTTTGGGGGTTGAGGATCCGGGGATTCGACATGCCCGATCCGGTGGCCAGGGGCTTCGAGGAGGCCTGCCTGGGATGGTATTTACCAAAGAGATGAATGAGAAATAAGAAAAAAAATTAGCAACGCCAAGTATCAAAAAGTGAAGGAAAAGGCAAAAAAGGTAAAAGGTAAAAGCTTGCTATTTTGGAGGTTGAGGATCCGGGGATTCGGCATGCCCGATCCGGTGGCCAAGGGCTTCGAGGAGGCCTGCCTGGGATGATATTTACCAAAGAGATGAATGAGAAATAAGAAAAAAAATTAGCTAGGCCAAGTATCAAAAAGTGAAGGAAAAGACAAAAAGCTAAAAGGTAAAAGCTTGCTATTTTGCAGGCTGAGGATTTGGGGATTCGACATGTCCGATCCGGTGGCCAGGGGCTTCGAAGAGGCCAGCCTGGGATGATATTTTCCATAAAGATGAATTAGAAAAAGGGAAAAAAATTCGCAAGGCCTAGTATCAAAAAGTGAAGGAAAAGGCAAAAAAATTAAAAGGTAAAAGGTTTCTATTTTGGATGCTGAGGATCCGGGGATTCGACGTGCCTGATGCAGTGGCCAGGGGCTTCGAGGAGGCCTGCCTGGGAGAATATTCAGCAAAAAGATGAATGAGAAATAAGGAAAAAAATTAGCAAAGCCTAGTATTAATAAGTGAAGGAAAAGGCAGAAAATGTAAAAGGTAAAAGCTTGCTATTTTGGAGGCTGAGGATCTGAGAATTCGACGTGCTCGATTCTTTCGCCAAGAGCTTCGAGGAGGCCTACCTGGGATGATATTCAGCAAAAAAATGAATGAGAAATAAGAAAAAAAATTAGCAAGGCCTAGTATCAAAAAGTGAAGCAAAAGGCAAAAAAGGTAAAAGGTAAGAGCTTGCTATTTTCGAGGCTGAGGATCCGGGGATTCGACGTGCCCGATCCGGTGGCCAGGGGCTTCGAGGAGGCATGCCTGGGATCATATTTAGCAAAAAGATGAATGAGAAAAAGGGAAAAAAATTCGCAAGGCCTAGTATCAAAAAGTGAAGCAAAAGGCAAAAAAAGTAAAAGGTAAAAGCTTGCTATTTTGGAGGCTGAGGATCCGGGGATTCGACGTGCCCGATCCGGTGGCCAGAGGCTTCGAGGAGGCCAGCCTGGGATAATATTCAGCAAAAACAAGAATGAGAAATAAGGAAATAAATTAGCAAGGCCTAGTATTAAAAAATGAAGGAAAAGGCAAAAACGGTGAAAGGTAAAAGCTTGCTATTTTGGAGGCTGAGGATCCGGGGATTTGACGTGCCCGATCCGGTGGCCAGGGGCTTCGAGGAGGCCAGCCTGGGATGATATTTACCAAAGAGATGAATGAGAAATAAGAAAAAAAATTAGCAACGCCAAGTATCAAAAAGTGAAGGAAAAGGCAAAAAAGGTAAAAGATAAAAGCTTGCTATTTTGGAGGTTGAGGATCCGGGGATTCGGCATGCCCGATCCGGTGGCCAGGGGTTTCGAGGAGGCCTGCCTGGGATGATATTTACCAAAGAGATGAATGAGAAATAAGAAAAAAAATTAGCTAGGCCAAGTATCAAAAAGTGAAGGAAAAGACAAAAAGGTAAAAGGTAAAAGCTTGCTATTTTGCAGGCTGAGGATCCGGGGATTCGACATGTCCGATCCGGTGGCCAGGGGCTTCGAAGAGGCCAGCCTGGCATGATATTTTGCATAAAGATGAATGAAAAAAAGGGAAAAAAATTCGCAAGGCCTTGTATCAAAAAGTGAAGGAAAAGCCAAAAAAAGTAAAAGGTAAAAGGTTTCTATTTTGGAGGCTGAGGATCCGGGGATTCGACTTGCCCGATGCCGTGGCTAGGGGCTTCGAAGAGGCCTGCCTGGGATAATATTCAGCAAAAAGATGAATGAGAAATAAGGAAAAAAATTAGCAAGGCCAAGTATTAAAAAGTGAAGGAAAAGGCAAAAAAGGTAAAAGGTAAAAGCTTGCTATTTTGGAGGCTGAGAATCCGGGGATTCGACGTGGTCGATCCGAGGATTCGACGTGGTCGATCCGGGGATTCGACGTGGTCGATCCGGTGGCCAGGGGCTTCGAGGAGGCTTGCCTGGGATGATATTCAGCAAAAAGATGAATGAGAAAAAGGGAAAAAAATTAGCAAGGCCTACTATCAAAAAGTGAAGGAAAAGGCAAAAAAGGTAAAAGGTAAAAGCTTGCTATTTTGGAGGCTGAGGATCTGAGGATTCGACGTGCCCGATTCGGTCGCCAAGGGGCTTCGAGGAGGCCTGCCTGGGATGATATTCAGCAAAAAGATGAATGAGAAATAAGGATAAAAATTAGCAAGGCAAAGTATTAAAAAGTGAAGGAAAAGGCAAAACAGGTAAAAAGTAAAAGCTTGCTATTTTGGATGCTGAGGACCCGGGGATTCGACGTGCTCGATCCGGTGGCGAGGGGCTTCGAGGAGGCCTACCTGGGATGATATTCAGCAGAAAAATGAATTAGAAATTAGAAAAAAAATTAGCAAGGCCTAGTATCAAAAAGTGAAGGAAAATGCAAAAAGGTAAAAGGTAAAAGCTTGTTATTTTGGAGGCTGAGGATCCGGGGATTCGACGTGCGCGATCCGGTGGCCAGGGGCTTCGAGGAGGCCAGCCTGGGATGATGTTCAGCAAAAAGATGAATGAGAAAAAGGGAAAAAAATTAGGAGGCCTAGTATTAAGAAGTGAAGGAAAAGGCAAAAAAGTTAAAAGGTAAAAGCTTGTTATGTTGGAGGCTGAGGATCCGGGGATTCGACGTGCGCGATCCGGTTGCCAAGAGCTTCGAGGAGGCCTACCTGGGATGATATTAAGCAAAAAAATAATTGAGAAATAAGAAAAAAAATTACGAAGGCCTAGTATTAAAAAGTGAAGGAAAAGGCAAAAAAGGTAAAAGGTAAAAGCTTGCTATTTTGGAGGCTGAGGATCCGGGGATTCGACGTACACGATCCGGTGGCCAGGGGCTTTGAGGAGGCCTGCCTGGGATTATATTTAGCAAAAAGATGAATGAGATAAAGGGAAAAAAATTAGCAAGGCCTAGTATCAAAAAGTGAATGAAAAGGTACAAAGGTAAATGGTAAAAGCTTGCTATTTTGCATGCTGAGGATCCGGGGATTCGACGTGTCCGATCCGGTGGCCAGGGGCTTCGAGGAGGCCTGCCTGGGATGATATTTAGGAAAAAGATGAATGAGAAAAAGGGAAAAAAAATTTGCAAGGTCTAGTATCAAAAAGTGAAGGAAAAGGGAAAAAAGGTAAAAGGTAAAAGCTTGCTATTTTGGAGGCTGAGGTTCTGAGGATTCGACGTGCCTGATTCGGTCGCCAAGAGCTTCGAGGAGGCCTGCCAGGGATGATATTCAGCAAAATGATTAATGAGAAATAAGAAAAAAAATTAGCAAGGCCTAGTATCAAAAAGTGAAGGAAAAGGCAAAAAGGCAAAATGTAAAAGCTTGCTATTTTGCAGGCTGAGGATCCAATGAGCCGACGTGTCTGATCCAGTGGCCAGGGGCATCGAGGAGGCCTGCCTGGGATGACATTTAGCAAAAAGATGAATGAGAAAAAAGAAAAAATTAGTAAGGCCTATAATCAAAAAGTGAACGAAAAGGCAAAAAACGTAAAAGGTAAAAGCTTGCTATTTTAGAGGTTGAGGATCCAGGGATTCGACATGCCCGATCCGGTGGCCAGGGGCTTCGAGGAGGCCTGCCTAGCATGATCTTCAGCAAAAAGATGAATTAGAAATAAGAAAAAAAATTAGCAAGGCCTAGTTTCAAAAAGTGAAGGAAAAGGCAAAAAAGGTAAAAGGTAAAAGCTTGCTATTTTGGAGGGTGAGGATCCGGTGGCCAGGGGCTTCGAGGAGGCCTGCCTGGGATGATATTTAGCAAAAAGATGAATGAGAAAAAGGGAAAAAAATTAGCAAGGCCTAGTATCAAAAAGTGAAGGAAAAGAGAAAAAAGGTAAAAGGTAAAAGCTTGTTATTTTGGAGGCTGAGGATCTGGGGATTCGACGTGCACGATCCGGTGGCCAGGGGCTTCGAGGAGGCCTTACTGGGATGATATTTAGTAAGAAAGTGAATGAGATATAAGAAAAAAAATTAGCATGGCCTAGTATTAAAAAGTGAAGGAAAAGGCAAAAAAGGTAAAAGGTAAAAGCTTTCTATTTTTGAGGCTGAGGATCCGGGGAATCGACGTGCTCGATCCGGTGGCCAGGGGCTTCGAGGAGGCCTGCCTAGGATGATATTCAGCAAAAAAATGAATGAGAAATAAGAAAAAAAATTAGCAAGGCTTAGTATTAAGAAGTGAAGGAAAAGGCAAAAAAGGTAAAAGGTAAAAGCTTGCTATTTTGGAGGCTGAGGATCCGGGGATTCGACGTGCGCGATCCGGTGGCCAGGGGCTTCGAGGAGGCCTGCCTGGGATGATGTTCAGCAAAAAGATGAATGAGAAAAAGGGAAAAAAATTAGCAGGCCTAGTATCAAAAAGTGAAGGAAAAGAGAAAAAAGGTAAAAGGTAAAAGCTTGCTATTTTGGAGGCTGAGGATCTGGGGATTCGACGTGCACGATCCGGTGGCCAGGGGCTTCGAGGAGGCCTTCCTGGGATGATATTTAGTAAAAAAGTGAATGAGAAATAAGAAAAAAAATTAGCAAGGCCTAGTATTAAAAAGTGAAGGAAAAGGCAAAAAGGGTAAAAGGTAAAAGCTTTCTATTTTGGAGGCTGATGATCCGGGGAATCGACGTGCTCGATCCGGTGGCCAGGGGCTTCGAGGAGGCCTGCCTGGGATGATATTCAGCAAAAAAATGAATGAGAAATAAGAAAAAAAATTTAGCAAGGCTTAGTATTAAAAAGTGAAGGAAAAGGCAAAAAAGATAAAAGGTAAAAGCTTGCTATTTTGGAGGCTGAGGATCCGGGGATTCGACGTGCGCGATCCGGTGGCCAGGGGCTTCGAGGAGGCCTGCCTGGGATGATGTTCAGCAAAAAGATGAATGAGAAAAAGGGAAAAAAATTAGCAGACCTAGTATCAAAATGTGAAGGAAAAGGCAAAAAAGGTAAAAGGTAAAAGCTTGCTATTTTGGAGGCTGAGGATCTGAGGATTCGACGTGCCCGATTCGGTCGCCAAGAGCTTCGAGGAGGCCTACCTGGGATGATATTCAGCAAAAAAATAATTGAGAAAAAGGGAAAAAAAGTAGCAAGGCCTAGTATCAGAAAGTGAAGGAAAAGATAAAAAAGGTAAAAGGTAAAAGCTTGCTATTTTGGAGGCTGAGGATCTGAAGATTCGACGTGCCCGATTCGGTCGCCAAGAGCTTCGAGGAGGCCTACCTGGGATGATATTCAGCCCAAAAATGAATGAGAAATAAGAAAAAAAATTAGCAAGGCCTAGTATTAAAAAGTGAAGGAAAAGGCAAAAAAGGTAAAAGGTAAAAGCTTGCTATTTTGGAGGCTGAGGCTCCGGGGATTCGACGTGCTCGATCCGGTGGCCAGGGGCTTCGATGAGGCCTGCCTGGGATGATATTCAGCAAAAAGATGAATGAGAAAAAGGAAAAAAAATTAGCAAGGCCTAGTATCAAAAAGTGAAGGAAAAAGCAAAAAAGGTAAAAGGTAAAAGCTTGCTATTTTGGAGGCTGAGGATCTGAGGATTCGACGTGCCCGATTCGGTCGCCAAAAGCTTCGAGGAGGCCTACCTGGGATGATATTAAGTAAGCAAATGAATGGGAAATAAGAAAAAAAATTAGCAAGGCCTAATTTTAAAAAGTGAAGGAAATGGCAAAAAAGGTAAACGGTAAAAGCTTGCTATTTTGGAGGCAGAGGATCCGGAGATTCGACGTGCTCGATCCGGTTGCCAGGGGCTTCGAGGAGGCCTGACTGGGATGATATTCTGCAAAAAAATGAATGAGAAAAAGGGAAAAAAATTAGCAAGGCCTAGTATCAAAAAGTGAAGGAAAAGGCAAAAAAGGTAAAAGGTAAAAGGTTGCTATTTTGGAGGCTGAGGATCAGAGGATCTGAGCATTCGACGTGCCTGATTCTACAAAAAAATGAATGAGAAATAGGAAAAAAATTAGGAAGGCCTAATATTAAAAAGTGAAGGAAATGGCCAAAAAGGCAAAAGGTAAAAGCTTGCTATTTTGGAGGCTGAGGATCCGGGGATTCGACGTGCTCGATCCGGTGGACAGGGGCTTCGAGGAGGACTGCCTGGGATGATATTTAGCAAAAAAATGATTGAGAAATAAGAAATAAAATTAGGAAGGCCTAGTATTAAAAAGTGAAGGAAAAGGCAAAAAGGTAAAAGGTAAAAGCTTGCTATTTTGGAGGCTGAGGATCTGAGAATTCGACGTGCCCGATTCGGTCGCCAATAGCTTCGAGGAGGCCTACCTGGGATGATATTCAGTAAAAAAATGAAAGAGAAATAAGAAAAAAAAATTAGCAAGGCCTAGTATTAAAAAGTGAAGGAAAAGGAAAAAAAGGTAAAAGGTAAAAGCTTGCTATTTTGGAGGCTGAGGATCCGGGGATTCGACGTGCTCGATCCGGTTGCTAGGGGCTTCGAGGAGGCCTGACTGGGATGATATTCTGCAAAAAAATGAATAAGAAATAAGAAAAAAAATTTGCAAGGCCTAATATGAAAAAGTGAAGAAAAAGGCAAAAAAGGTAAATGGTAAAAACTTGCTATTTTGGACGCTGAGGATCCGGGGATTCGACGTGCACGATTCGGTGACCAGGGGCTTCGAGGAGGCTTGCTATTTTGGAGGTTGAGGATCCGGGGATTCGGCAAACCCCATCCGGTGGCCAGGGGCTTCGAGGAGGCCTGCCTGGGATGATATTTACCAAAGAGATGAATGAGAAATAAGAAAAAAAATTAGCTAGGCCAAGTATCAAAAAGTGAAGGAAAAGACAAAAAGGTAAAAGGTAAAAGCTTGCTATTTTGCAGGCTGAGGATCCGGGGATTCGACATGTTCGATCCGGTGGCCAGGGGCTTCGAAGAGGCCAGCCTGGCATGATATTTTGCATAAAGATGAATGAGAAAAAGGGAAAAAAATTCGCAAGGCCTTGTATCAAAAAGTGAAGGAAAAGGCAAAAAAAAGTAAAAGGTAAAAGGTTTCTATTTTGGAGGCTGAGGATCCGGGGATTCGACATGCCCGATGCCGTGGCTAGGGGCTTCGAGGAGGCCTGCCTGGGATAATATTCAGCAAAAAGATGAATGAGAAATAAGGAAAAAATTGGCAAGGCCAAGTATTAAAAAGTGAAGGAAAAGGCAAAAAAGGTAAAAGGTAAAAGCTTGCTATTTTGGATGCTGAGGACCCGGGGATTCGACGTGCTCGATCCGGTGGCTAGGGGCTTCGAGGAGGCCTGCCTGGGATGATATTTACCAAAGAGATGAATGAGAAATAAGAAAAAAAATTAGCAACGCCAAGTATCAAAAAGTGAAGGAAAAGGCAAAAAAGGTAAAAGGTAAAAGCTTGCTATTTTGGAGGTTGAGGATCCGGGGATTCGGCATGCCCGATCCGGTGGCCAGGGGCTTCGAGGAGGCCTGCCTGGGATGATATTTACCAAAGAGATGAATGAGAAATAAGAAAAAAAATTAGCTAGGCCAAGTATCAAAAAGTGAAGGAAAAGACAAAAAGGTAAAAGGTAAAAGCTTGCTATTTTGCAGGCTGAGGATCCGGGGATTCGACATGTCCGATCCGGTGGCCAGGGGCTTCGAAGAGGCCAGCCTGGCATGATATTTTGCATAAAGATGAATGAAAAAAAGGGAAAAAAATTCGCAAGGCCTTTGTATCAAAAAGTGAAGGAAAAGGCAAAAAAAGTAAAAGGTAAAAGGTTTCTATTTTGGAGGCTGAGGATCCGGGGATTCGACTTGCCCGATGCCGTGGCTAGGGGCTTCGAGGAGGCCTGCCTGGGATAATATTCAGCAAAAAGATGAATGAGAAATAAGGAAAAAAATTAGCAAGGCCAAGTATTAAAAAGTGAAGGAAAAGGCAAAAAAGGTAAAAGGTAAAAGCTTGCTATTTTGGAGGCTGAGAATCCGGGGATTCGACGTGGTCGATCCGAGGATTCGACGTGGTCGATCCGGGGATTCGACGTGGTCGATCCGGTGGCCAGGGGCTTCGAGGAGGCTTGCCTGGGATGATATTCAGCAAAAAGATGAATGAGAAAAAGGGAAAAAAATTAGCAAGGCCTACTATCAAAAAGTGAAGGAAAAGGCAAAAAAGGTAAAAGGTAAAAGCTTGCTATTTTGGAGGCTGAGGATCTGAGGATTCGACGTGCCCGATTCGGTCGCCAAGGGGCTTCGAGGAGGCCTGCCTGGGATGATATTCAGCAAAAAGATGAATGAGAAATAAGGATAAAAATTAGCAAGGCAAAGTATTAAAAAGTGAAGGAAAAGGCAAAACAGGTAAAAGGTAAAAGCTTGCTATTTTGGATGCTGAGGACCCGGGGATTCGACGTGCTCGATCCGGTGGCGAGGGGCTTCGAGGAGGCCTACCTGGGATGATATTCAGCAGAAAAATGAATTAGAAATTAGAAAAAAAATTAGCAAGGCCTAGAATCAAAAAGTGAGGGAAAATGCAAAAAGGTAAAAGGTAAAAGCTTGTTATTTTGGAGGCTGAGGATCCGGGGATTCGACGTGCGCGATCCGGTGGCCAGGGGCTTCGAGGAGGCCAGCCTGGGATGATGTTCAGCAAAAAGATGAATGAGAAAAAGGGAAAAAAATTAGGAGGCCTAGTATTAAGAAGTGAAGGAAAAGGCAAAAAAGTTAAAAGGTAAAAGCTTGTTATTTTGGAGGCTGAGGATCCGGGGATTCGACGTGCGCGATCCGGTTGCCAAGAGCTTCGAGGAGGCCTACCTGGGATGATATTAAGCAAAAAAATAATTGAGAAATAAGAAAAAAAATTAGGAAGGCCTAGTATTAAAAAGTGAAGGAAAAGGCAAAAAAGGTAAAAGGTAAAAGCTTGCTATTTTGGAGGCTGAGGATCCGGGGATTCGACGTACACGATCCGGTGGCCAGGGGCTTCGAGGAGGCCTGCCTGGGATTATATTTAGCAAAAAGATGAATGAGATAAAGGGAAAAAAATTAGCAAGGCCTAGTATCAAAAAGTGAATGAAAAGGTACAAAGGTAAATGGTAAAAGCTTGCTATTTTGCATGCTGAGGATCCGGGGATTCGACGTGTCCGATCCGGTGGCCAGGGGCTTCGAGGAGGCCTGCCTGGGATGATATTTAGCAAAAAGATGAATGAGAAAAAGGGAAAAAAAATTTGCAAGGTCTAGTATCAAAAAGTGAAGGAAAAGGCAAAAAAGGAAAAAGGTAAAAGCTTGCTATTTTGAAGGCTGAGGTTCTGAGGATTCGACGTGCCCGATTCGGTCGCCAAGATCTTCGAGGAGGCCTGCCTGGGATGATATTCAGCAAAATGATTAATGAGAAATAAGAAAAAAAATTAGCAAGGCCTAGTATCAAAAAGTGAAGGAAATGGCAAAAAGGCAAAATGTAAAAGCTTGCTATTTTGCAGGCTGAGGATCCAATGAGTCGACGTGTCTGATCCAGTGGCCAGGGGCATCGAGGAGGCCTGCCTGGGATGACATTTAGCAAAAAGATGAATGAGAAAAAAGAAAAAAAATTAGTAAGGCCTATAATCAAAAAGTGAACGAAAAGGCAAAAAACGTAAAAGGTAAAAGCTTGCTATTTTGGAGGTTGAGGATCCAGGGATTCGACAAGCCCGATCCGGTGGCCAGGGGCTTCGAGGAGGCCTGCCTAGCATGATCTTCAGCAAAAAGATGAATTAGAAATAAGAAAAAAAATTAGCAAGGCCTAGTTTCAAAAAGTGAAGGAAAAGGCAAAAAAGGTAAAAGGTAAAAGCTTGCTATTTTGGAGGGTGAGGATCCGGTGGCCAGGGGCTTCGAGGAGGCCTGCCTGGGATGATATTTAGAAAAAAGATGAATGAGAAAAAGGGAAAAAAATTAGCAAGGCCTAGTATCAAAAAGTGAAGGAAAAGAGAAAAAAGGTAAAAGGTAAAAGCTTGTTATTTTGGAGGCTGAGGATCTGGGGATTCGACGTGCACGATCCGGTGGCCAGGGGCTTCGAGGAGGCCTTACTGGGATGATATTTAGTAAGAAAGTGAATGAGAAATAAGAAAAAAAATTAGCATGACCTAGTATTAAAAAGTGAAGGAAAAGGCAAAAAAGGTAAAATGTAAAAGCTTTCTATTTTTGAGGCTGAGGATCCGGGGAATCGACGTGCTCGATCCGGTGGCCAGGGGCTTCGAGGAGGCCTGCCTAGGATGATATTCAGCAAAAAAATGAATGAGAAATAAGAAAAAAAATTAGCAAGGCTTAGTATTAAGAAGTGAAGGAAAAGGCAAAAAAGGTAAAAGGTAAAAGCTTGCTATTTTGGAGGCTGAGGATCCGGGGATTCGACGTGCGCGATCCGGTGGCCAGGGGCTTCGAGGAGGCCTGCCTGGGATGATGTTCAGCAAAAAGATGAATGAGAAAAAGGGAAAAAAATTAGCAGGCCTAGTATCAAAAAGTGAAGGAAAAGAGAAAAAAGGTAAAAGGTAAAAGCTTGCTATTTTGGAGGCTGAGGATCTGGGGATTCGACGTGCACGATCCGGTGGCCAGGGGCTTCGAGGAGGCCTTCCTGGGATGATATTTAGTAAAAAAGTGAATGAGAAATAAGAAAAAAAATTAGCAAGGCCTAGTATTAAAAAGTGAAGGAAAAGGCAAAAAAGGTAAAAGGTAAAAGCTTTCTATTTTGGAGGCTGAGGATCCGGGGAATCGACGTGCTCGATCCGGTGGCCAGGGGCTTCGAGGAGGCCTGCCTGGGATGATATTCAGCAAAAAAATGAATGAGAAATAAGAAAAAAAATTTAGCAAGGCTTAGTATTAAAAAGTGAAGGAAAAGGCAAAAAAGATAAAAGGTAAAAGCTTGCTATTTTGGAGGCTGAGGATCCGGGGATTCGACGTGCGCGATCCGGTGGCCAGGGGCTTCGAGGAGGCCTGCCTGGGATGATGTTCAGCAAAAAGATGAATGAGAAAAAGGGAAAAAAATTAGCAGACCTAGTATCAAAATGTGAAGGAAAAGGCAAAAAAGGTAAAAGGTAAAAGCTTGCTATTTTGGAGGCTGAGGATCTGAGGATTCGACGTGCCCGATTCGGTCGCCAAGAGCTTCGAGGAGGCCTACCTGGGATGATATTCAGGAAAAAAATAATTGAGAAAAAGGGAAAAAAAGTAGCAAGGCCTAGTATCAGAAAGTGAAGGAAAAGACAAAAAAGGTAAAAGGTAAAAGCTTGCTATTTTGGAGGCTGAGGATCTGAAGATTCGACGTGCCCGATTCGGTCGCCAAGAGCTTCGAGGAGGCCTACCTGGGATGATATTCAGCCCAAAAATGAATGAGAAATAAGAAAAAAAATTAGCAAGGCCTAGTATTAAAAAGTGAAGGAAAAGGCAAAAAAGGTAAAAGGTAAAAGCTTGCTATTTTGGAGGCTGAGGCTCCGGGGATTCGACGTGCTCGATCCGGTGGCCAGGGGCTTCGATGAGGCCTGCCTGGGATGATATTCAGCAAAAAGATGAATGAGAAAAAGGAAAAAAAATTAGCAAGGCCTAGTATCAAAAAGTGAAGGAAAAAGCAAAAAAGGTAAAAGGTAAAAGCTTGCTATTTTGGAGGCTGAGGATCTGAGGATTCGACGTGCCCGATTCGGTCGCCAAAAGCTTCGAGGAGGCCTACCTGGGATGATATTAAGTAAGCAAATGAATGGGAAATAAGGAAAAAAATTAGCAAGGCCTAATTTTAAAAAGTGAAGGAAATGGCAAAAAAGGTAAAAGGTAAAAGCTTGCTATTTTGGAGGCAGAGGATCCGGAGATTCGACGTGCTCGATCCGGTTGCCAGGGGCTTCGAGGAGGCCTGACTGGGATGATATTCTGCAAAAAAATGAATGAGAAAAAGGGAAAAAAATTAGCAAGGCCTAGTATCAAAAAGTGAAGGAAAACGCAAAAAAGGTAAAAGGTAAAAGGTTGCTATTTTGGAGGCTGAGGATCAGAGGATCTGAGCATTCGACGTGCCCGATTCTGCAAAAAAATGAATGAGAAATAGGAAAAAAATTAGGAAGGCCTAATATTAAAAAGTGAAGGAAATGGCCAAAAAGGCAAAAGGTAAAAGCTTGCTATTTTGGAGGCTGAGGATCCGGGGATTCGACGTGCTCGATCCGGTGGACAGGGGCTTCGAGGAGGACTGCCTGGGATGATATTTAGCAAAAAAATGATTGAGAAATAAGAAAAAAAATTAGCAAGGCCTAGTATTAAAAAGTGAAGGAAAAGGCAAAAAGGTAAAAGGTAAAAGCTTGCTATTTTGGAGGCTGAGGATCTGAGAATTCGACGTGCCCGATTCGGTCGCCAATAGCTTCGAGGAGGCCTACCTGGGATGATATTCAGTAAAAAAATGAAAGAGAAATAAGAAAAAAAAATTAGCAAGGCCTAGTATTAAAAAGTGAAGGAAAAGGAAAAAAAGGTAAAAGGTAAAAGCTTGCTATTTTGGAGGCTGAGGATCCGGGGATTCGACGTGCTCGATCCGGTTGCCAGGGGCTTCGAGGAGGCCTGACTGGGATGATATTCTGCAAAAAAATGAATAAGAAATAAGAAAAAAAATTTGCAAGGCCTAATATGAAAAAGTGAAGAAAAAGGCAAAAAAGGTAAATGGTAAAAACTTGCTATTTTGGACGCTGAGGATCCGGGGATTCGACGTGCACGATTCGGTGACCAGGGGCTTCGAGGAGGCCTGCCTGGGATGATATTCAGCAAAAAGATGAATGAGAAAAAGGGAAAAAAATTAGCAAGGCCTAGTATCAATAAGTGAAGGAAAAGGTAAAAATGGTAAAAGGTAAAAGCTTGTATTTTGGAGGCTGAGGATCCGGGGAATCGACGTGCTCGATCCGGTGGCCAGGGGCTTCGAGGAGGCCTGCCTGGGATGATATTCAGCAAAAAAATGAATGAGAAATAAGAAAAAAAATTTAGCAAGGCTTAGTATTAAAAAGTGAAGGAAAAGGCAAAAAAGATAAAAGGTAAAAGCTTGCTATTTTGGAGGCTGAGGATCCGGGGATTCGACGTGCGCGATCCGGTGGCCAGGGGCTTCGAGGAGGCCTGCCTGGGATGATGTTCAGCAAAAAGATGAATGAGAAAAAGGGAAAAAAATTAGCAGACCTAGTATCAAAATGTGAAGGAAAAGGCAAAAAAGGTAAAAGGTAAAAGCTTGCTATTTTGGAGGCTGAGGATCTGAGGATTCGACGTGCCCGATTCGGTCGCCAAGAGCTTCGAGGAGGCCTACCTGGGATGAAATTTAGCAAAAAAATAATTGAGAAAAAGGGAAAAAAAGTAGCAAGGCCTAGTATCAGAAAGTGAAGGAAAAGACAAAAAAGGTAAAAGGTAAAAGCTTGCTATTTTGGAGGCTAAGGATCTGAAGATTCGACGTGCCCGATTCTGTCGCCAAGAGCTTCGAGGAGGCCTACCTGGGATGATATTCAGCCCAAAAATGAATGAGAAATAAGAAAAAAAATTAGCAAGGCCTAGTATTAAAAAGTGAAGGAAAAGGCAAAAAAGGTAAAAGGTAAAAGCTTGCTATTTTGGAGGCTGAGGCTCCGGGGATTCGACGTGCTCGATCCGGTGGCCAGGGGCTTCGATGAGGCCTGCCTGGGATGATATTCAGCAAAAAGATGAATGAGAAAAAGGAAAAAAAATTAGCAAGGCCTAGTATCAAAAAGTGAAGGAAAAAGCAAAAAAGGTAAAAGGTAAAAGCTTGCTATTTTGGAGGCTGAGGATCCGGGGATTCGACGTGCTCGATCCGGTTGCCAGGGGCTTCGAGGAGGCCTGACTGGGATGATATTCTGCAAAAAAATGAATAAGAAATAAGAAAAAAAATTTGCAAGGCCTAATATGAAAAAGTGAAGAAAAAGGCAAAAAAGGTAAATGGTAAAAACTTGCTATTTTGGACGCTGAGGATCCGGGGATTCGACGTGCACGATCCGGTGACCAGGGGCTTCGAGGAGGCCTGCCTGGGATGATATTCAGCAAAAAGATGAATGAGAAAAAGGGAAAAAAATTAGCAAGGCCTAGTATCAATAAGTGAAGGAAAAGGTAAAAATGGTAAAAGTTAAAAGCTTGTTATTTTTGAGGCTGAGGATCTGAGGATTCGACGTGCCCGATTCGATCGCCAAGAGCTTCGAGAAGGCCTACCTGGGATGATATTCAGCAAAAAAATGAATGAGAAATAAGAAAAAAATTAGCAAGGCCTAGTATTAAAAAGTAAAGGAAAAGGCAAAAAGGTAAGAGGTTTTTGCTTGCTATTTTGGAGGCTGAGGATCCGGGGATTCGTCGTGTTCGGTCCGGTGGCCAGGGGCTTCGAGGAGGCCTGCCTGGGATGATATTCAGCAAAAAGATGAATGAGAAAAAGGGAAAAAAATTAGCAAGGCTGAGTATCAAAATGTGAAGGAAAAGGCAAAAAAGGTAAAAGGTAAAAGTTTGCTATTTTGGAGGCTGAGGATCTGAGAATTCGACGTGCCCGATTCGGTCGCCAAGAGCTTCGAGGAGGCCTACCTGGGATGATATTCAGTAAAAAAATGAAAGAGAAATGAGAAAAAAAAAATTAGCAAGGCCTAGTATTAAAAAGTGAAGGAAAAGACAAAAAAGGTAAAAGGTAAAAGCTTGCTATTTTGGAGGCTGTGGATCCGGGGATTCGACGTGCTCGATCCGATGGCCAGGGGCTTCGAGGAGGCCTGCCTGGGATGATATTCAGCAAAAAAATGAATGAGAAAAATGAAAAAATATTACCAAGGCCTAGTATTAAAAAGTGAAGGAAAAGGCAAAAAAGATAAAAGGTAAAAGCTTAATATTTTGGAGGCTGAGGATCCGGGGATTCGACGTGCTCGATCCAGTGGCCAGGGTCTTCGAGGAGGCCTGCCTGGGATGTTATTCAGCAAAAAGATGAATGAGAAAAAGGAAAAAAAATTAGCAAGGCCTACTATCAAAAAGTGAAGGAAAATGCAAAAAAGGTAAAAGGTAAAAGCTTGCTATTTTGGAGGCTGAGGATCTGAGAATTCGACGTGCCCGATTCGGTCGCCAAAAGCATCGAGGAGGCCTACCTGGGATGATATTCAGTAAGGAAATGAATTAGAAATAAGAAAAAAAATTAGGAAGGCCTAGTATTAAAAAGTGAAGGAAAAGGAAAAAAGGTAAAAGGTAAAAGCTTGCTATTTTCTAGGCTGAGGATCCGGGGATTCGACGTGCTCGATCCGGTTGCCATGGGCTTCGAGGAGGCCTGACTGGGATGATATTCTGCAAAAAAAATGAATGAGAAATAAGAAAAAAAATTAGCAAGGCCTAGTATGAAAAAGTGAAGAAAAAGGCAAAAAAGGTAAAAGGTAAAAACTTGCTATTTTGGACGCTGAGGATCCGGGGATTCGACGTGCACGATCCGGTGACCAGGGGCTTCGAGGAGGCCTGCCTGGGATGATATTCAGCAAAAAGATGAATGAGAAAAAGGGAAAAAAATTAGCAAGGCCTAGTATCAATAAGTGAAGGAAAAGGCAAAAATGGTAAAAGGTAAAAGCTTGTTATTTTGGAGGCTGAGGATCTGAGGATTCGACGTGCCCGATTCGGTCGCCAAGAGCTTCGAGAAGGCCTACCTGGGATGATATTCAGCAAAAAAATGAATGAGAAAAAGGAAAAAAATTAGCAAGGCCTAGTATTAAAAAGTGAAGGAAAAGGCAAAAAGGTAAGAGGTAAAAGGTTGCTATTTTGGAGGCTGAGGATCCGGGGATTCGTCGTGCTCGGTCCGGTGGCCAGGGGCTTCGAGAAGGCCTGCCTGGGGTGATATTCAGCAAAAAGATGAATGAGAAAAAGGGAAAAAAATTAGCAAGGCCGAGTATCAAAATGTTAAGGAAAAGGTAAAAAAGGTAAAAGGAAAAAGTTTGCTATTTTGGAGGCTGAGGATCTCAGAATTCGACGTGCCCGATTCGGTCGCCAAGAGCTTCGAGGAGGCCTACCTGGGATGATATCCAGTAAAAAAATGAAAGAGAAATGAGAAAAAAAAATTAGCAAGGCCTAGTATTAAAAAGTGAAGGAAAAGACAAAAAAGGTAAAGGGTAAAAGCTTGCTATTTTGGAGGCTGTGGATCCGGGGATTCGACGTGCTCGATCCGATGGCCAGGGGCTTCGAGGAGGCCTGCCTGGGGTGATATTCAGCAAAAAAATGAATGAGAAAAAAGAAAAAATATTAGCAAGGCCTAGTATTAAAAAGTGAAGGAAAAGGCAAAAAAGATAAAAGGTAAAAGCTTAATATTTTGGAGGCTGAGGATCCGGGGATTCGACGTGCTCGATCCAGTGGGCAGGGGCTTCGAGGAGGCCTACCTGGGATGTTATTCAGCAAAAAGATGAATGAGGAAAATGAAAAAAAATTAGAAAGGCCTACTAACAAAAAGTGAAGGAAAATGCAAAAAAGGTAAAAGGTAAAAGCTTGCTATTTTGGAGGCTGAGGATCTGAGGATTCGACGTGCCCGATTCGGTCGCCAAAAGCTTCGAGGAGGCCTACCTGGGATGATATTCAGTAAGGAAATGAATGAGAAAAAAAAAAAATTAGGAAGGCCTAGTATTAAAAAGTGAAGGAAAAGGAAAAAAAGGTAAAAGGTAAAAGCTTGCTATTTTCTAGGCTGAGGATCCTGGGATTCGACGTGCTCGATCCGGTTGCCAGGGGCTTCGAGGAGGCCTGACTGGGATGATATTCTGCAAAAAAATGAATGAGAAATAAGAAAAAAAATTAGCAAGGCCTAGTATGAAAAAGTGAAGAAAAAGGCAAAAAAGGTAAAAGGTAAAAACTTGCTATTTTGGACGCTGAGGATCCGGGGATTCGACGTGCACGATCCGGTGGCCAGGGGCTTCGAGGAGGCCTGCCTGGGATGATATTCCGCAAAAAGATGAATGAGAAAAAGGGAAAAAAATTAGCAAGGCCTAGTATCAAAAAGTGAAGGAAAAGGCAAAAAAGGTAAAAGGTAAAACCTTGCTATCTTGGAGGCTGAGGATCTGAGGATTCGACGTGCCCGATTCGGTCGCCAAGAGCTTCGAGAAGGCCTACCTGGGATGATATTCAGCAAAAAAATGAATGAGAAATAAGAAAAAATTCGCATGGCCTAGTATTAAAAAGTGAAGGAAAAGGCAAAAAAGGTAAAAGGTAAAAGCTTGCTATTTTGTAGGCTGAGGATCCGGGGATTCGACGTGCTCGATCCACTGGCCAGGGGCTTCGAGGAGGCCTGCCTGGGATGATATTCAGCAAAAAAATGAATGAGAAATAAGAAAAAAAATTAGCATGGCCTAGTATTAAAAAGTGAAGGAAAAGGCAAAAATGTAAAAGGTAAAAGCTTGCTATTTTGGAGGCTGAGGATCCAGGGATTCGACGTGCTCGATCCGGTGGCCAGGGGCTTCGATGAGGCCTGCCTGGGATGATATTCAGCAAAAAGATGAATGAGAAAAACGGGAAAAAATTAGCAAGGTCTAGTATCAAAATGTGAAGGAAAAGGCAAAAATGGTAAAAGGTAAAAGCTTGCTATTTTGGAGGCTGAGAATCTGAGTATTCGACGTGCCGGATTCGGTGCCAAGAGCTTCGAGGAGGCCTACCTGGGATGATATTCAGCAAAAAAATGAATGAGAAATAAAAAAAAAAATTAGCAAGGCCTAGAATTAAAAAGTGAAGGAAAAGGTAAAAGTTTGCTATTTTGGAGGCTGGGGATCCGGGGATTCGACGTGCTCGATCCAGTGGCCAGGGGCTTCGAGGAGGCCTGCCTGGGATGATATTCAGCAAAAAAATGAATGAGAAATAAGAAAAAAAATTAGCAAAGTCTAGTATTAAAAAGTGAAGGAAAAGGCAAAAAAAGTAAAAGGTAAAAGCTTGCTATTTTGGAGGCTGAGGATCCGGGGATTCGACGTGCTCGATCCGGTGGCCAGGGGCTTCGAGGAGGCCTGCCAGGGATGATATTCAGCAAAAAAATGAATGAGAAATAAGAAAAAAAATTAGCAAGGCCTAGTATTAAAAAGTGAAGGAAAAGGCAAAAAGGTAAAAGGTAAAAGCTTGCTATTTTGGAGGCTGAGGATCCGGGGATTCGACGTGCTCGATCCGGTGGCCAGGGGCTTCGAGGAGGCCTGCCTGGGATGATATTCAGCAAAAAGATGAATGAGAAAAAGGGAAAAAAATTAGCAAGGCCTAGTATCAAAATGTGAAGGAAAAGGCAAAAAAGGTAAAAGGTAAAAGTTTGATATTTTGGAGGCTGAGGATCTGAGAATTCGACGTGCCCGATTCGGTCGCCAAGAGCTTCGAAGAGGCCTACCTGGGATGATATTCATCAAAAAAATGAATGAGAAATATGAAAAAAATTAGCAAGGCCTAGTATTAAAAAGTGAAGGAAAAGTCAAAAAAGGTAAAAGGTAAAAGCTTGCTATTTTGGATGCTGAGGACCCGGGGATTCGACGTGGTCAATCCGGTGGCCAGGGGCTTCGAGGAGGCCTGCTTGGGATGATATTCAGCAAAAAAATGAATGAGAAATAAGAAAAAAAATTAGCAAGGCCTAGTATCAAAAAGTGAAGGAAATGGCAAAAAAGGTAAAAGGTAAACGCTTGAGATTTTGGAGGCTGAGGATCTGAGGATTCGACGTGCCCGATTCGGTCGCCAAGAGCTTCGAGGAGGCCTACCTGGAATGATATTCAGCAAAAAAATGAATGAGAAATAAGAAAAAAAATTTGCAAGGCCTAGTATTAAAAAGTGATGGAAAAAGCAAAAAAGGTAAAAGGTAAAAGCTTGCTATTTTGGAAGTTGAGGATCCGGGGATTCGACGTGCTCGATCCCGTGGCCAGGGGCTTCGAGGAGGCCTGCCTTGGATAATATTCAGCAAAAAAATGAATGAGAAATAAGAAAAAACATTAGCAAGGCCTAGTATTAAAAAGTGAAGGAAAAGCCAAAAAAGGTAAAAGGTAAAAGCTTGCTATTTGGGAGGCTGAGGATCCCGGGATTCGACGTGGTCGATCCGGTGGCCAGGGGCTTCGAGGAGGTCTGCCTGGGATGATATTCAGCAAAAAGATGAATGAGAAAAATTGAAAAAACTTAGCAAGGCCTAGTATCAAAATGTGAAGGAAAAGGCAAAAAAGGTAAAAGCTTGCTATTTTGGAGGCTGAGGATCTGAGGATTCGACGTGCCCGATTCGGTCGCCAAGAGCTTCGAAGAGGCCTACCTGGGATGATATTGAGCAAAAAAATGAATGAGAAATAAGAAAAAAATTAGCAAGGCCTAGTATTAAAAAGTGAAGGAAAAGGCAAAAAAGGTAAAAGGTAAAAGCTTGCTATTTTGGAGGCTGAGGATCCGGGGATTCGACATGCTCGATCCCGTGGCCAGGGGCTTCGAGGAGGCCTGCCTGGGATGATATTCGGCAAAAAAATGAATGAGAAATAAGAAAAAACATTAGCAAGGCCTAGTATTAAAAAGTGAAGGAAAAGGCAAAAAAGGTAAAAGGTAAAAGCTTGCTATTTTGGAGGCTGAGGATCCGGGGATTCGACGTGCTCGATCCGGTGGCCAGGGGCTTCGAGGAGACCTGCCTGGGATGATATTCAGCAAAAAAATGATTGAGAAATAAGAAAAAAAAGAAGCAGGCCTAGTATCAAAATGTGAAGGAAAAGGCAAAAAAGGTAAAAGCTTGCTATTTTGGAGGCTGAGGATCTGAGGATTCGACGTGCCCGATTCGGTCGCCAAGAGCTTCGAAGAGGCCTACCTGGGATGATATTCATCAAAAAAATGAATGAGAAATATGAAAAAAATTAGCAAGGCCTAGTATTAAAAAGTGAAGGAAAAGTCAAAAAAGGTAAAAGGTAAAAGCTTGCTATTTTGGATGCTGAGGACCCGGGGATTCGACGTGGTCAATCCGGTGGCCAGGGGCTTCGAGGAGGCCTGCTTGGGATGATATTCAGCAAAAAAATGAATGAGAAATAAGAAAAAAAATTAGCCAGGCTTAGTATCAAAAAGTGAAGGAAATGGCAAAAAAGGTAAAAGGTAAACGCTTGAGATTTTGGAGGCTGAGGATCTGAGGATTCGACGTGCCCGATTCGGTCGCCAAGAGCTTCGAGGAGGCCTACCTGGAATGATATTCAGTAAAAAAATGAATGAGAAATAAGAAAAAAAATTTGCAAGGCCTAGTATTAAAAAGTGATGGAAAAAGCAAAAAAGGTAAAAGGTAAAAGCTTGCTATTTTGGAAGTTGAGGATCCGGGGATTCGACGTGCTCGATCCCGTGGCCAGGGGCTTCGAGGAGGCATGCCTTGGATAATATTCAGCAAAAAAATGAATGAGAAATAAGAAAAAACATTAGCAAGCCCTAGTATTAAAAAGTGAAGGAAAAGGCAAAAAAGGTAAAAGGTAAAAGCTTGCTATTTGGGAGGCTGAGGATCCCGGGATTCGACGTGGTCGATCCGGTGGCCAGGGGCTTCGAGGAGGTCTGCCTGGGATGATATTCAGCAAAAAGATGAATGAGAAAAATTGAAAAAAATTAGCAAGGCCTGGTATCAAAATGTGAAGGAAAAGGCAAAAAAGGTAAAAGCTTGCTATTTTGGAGGCTGAGGATCTGAGTATTCGACGTGCCCGATTCGGTCGCCAAGAGCTTCGAAGAGGCCTACCTGGGATGATATTGAGCAAAAAAATGAATGAGAAATAAGAAAAAAATTAGCAGCCTAGTATTAAAAAGTGAAGGAAAAGGCAAAAAAGGTAAAAGGTAAAAGCTTGCTATTTTGGAGGCTGAGGATCCGGGGATTCGACATGCTCGATCCCGTGGCCAGGGGCTTCGAGGAGGCCTGCCTGGGATGATATTCCGCAAAAAAATGAATGAGAAATAAGAAAAAACATTAGCAAGGCCTAGTATTAAAAAGTGAAGGAAAAGGCAAAAAAGGTAAAAGGTAAAAGCATGCTATTTTGGAGGCTGAGGATCCGGGGATTCGACGTGCTCGATCCCGTGGCAAGGGGCTTCGAGGAGGCCTGCCTGGGATGATATTCAGCAAAAAAATGAATGAGAAATAAGAAAAAACATTAGCAAGGCCAAGTATTAAAAAGTGAAGGAAAAGACAAAAAAGGTAAAAGGTAAAAGCTTGCTATTTTCGAGGCTGAGGATCCCGGGATTCGACGTGGTCGATCCGGTGGCCAGGGGCTTTGAGGAGGTCTGCCTGGGATGATATTCAGCAAAAAGACGAATGAGAAAAGGGGAAAAAAATTAGCATGGCCTAGTATCAAAATGTGAAGGAAAAGGCAAAAAAGGTAAAAGCTTGCTATTTTTGAGGCTGAGGATCTGAGGATTCGACGTGCCCGATTCGATCGCCAAGAGCTTCGAGGAGGCCTACCTGGAATGATATTCAGCAAAAAAATGAATGAGAAATAAGAAAAAAAATTACCAAGGCCTAGTATTAAAAAGTGATGGAAAAAGCAAAAAAGGTAAAAGGTAAAAGCTTGCTATTTTGGAAGTTGAGGATCCGGGAATTCGACGTGCTCGATCCCGTGGCCAATGGGCTTCGAGGAGGCCTGCCTTGGATAATATTCAGTAAAAAAATGAATGAGAAATAAGAAAAAACATTAGCAAGGCCTAGTATTAAAAAGTTAAGGAAAAGGCAAAAAAGGTAAAAGGTAAAAGCTTGCTATTTGGGAGGCTGAGGATCCCGGGATTCGACGTGGTCGATCCGGTGGCCAGGGGCTTCGAGGAGGTCTGCCTGGGATGATATTCAGCAAAAAGATGAATGAGAAAAATTGAAAAAAATTAGCAAGGCCTAGTATCAAAATGTGAAGGAAAAGGCAAAAAAGGTAAAAGCTTGCTATTTTGGAGGCTGAGGATCTGAGGATTCGACGTGCCCGATTCGGTCGCCAAGAGCTTCGAAGAGGCCTACCTGGGATGATATTGAGCAAAAAAATGAATGAGAAATAAGAAAAAAAATTAGCAAGGCCTAGTATTAAAAAGTGAAAGAAAAGGCAAAAAAGGTAAAAGGTAAAAGCTTGCTATTTTGGAGGCTGAGGATCCGGGGATTCGACATGCTCGATCCCGTGGCCAGGGGCTTCGAGGAGGCCTGCCTGGGAAGATATTCAGCAAAAAAATGAATGAGAAATAAGAAAAAACATTAGCAAGGCCTAGTATTAAAAAGTGAAGGAAAAGGTAAAAGCATGCTATTTTGGAGGCTGATGATCCGGGGATTCGACGTGCTCGATCCGGTGGCCAGGGGCTTCGAGGAGGCCTGCCTGGGATGATATTCAACAAAAAAATGATTGAAAAATAAGAAAAAAACATAAGCAGGCCTAGTATCAAAATGTGAAGGAAAAGGCAAAAAAGGTAAAAGCTTGCTATTTTGGAGGCTGAGGATCTGAGGATTCGACGTGCCCGATTCGGTCGCCAAGAGCTTTGAAGAGGCCTACCTGGGATGATATTCATCAAAAAAATGAATGAGAAATATGAAAAAAATTAGCAAGGCCTAGTATTAAAAAGTGAAGGAAAAGACAAATAAGGTAAAAGGTAAAAGCTTGCTATTTTGGATGCTGAGGACCCGGGGATTCGACGTGGTCAATCCGGTGGCCAGGGGCTTCGAGGAGGCCTGCCTGGGATGATATTCAGCAAAAAAATGAATGAGAAATAAGAAAAAAAATTAGCAAGGCCTAGTATCAAAAAGTGAAGGAAAAGGCAAAAAAGGTAAAAGGTAAACGCTTGAGATTTTGGAGGCTGAGGATCTGAGGATTCGACGTGCCCGATTCGGTCGCCAAGAGCTTCGAGGAGGCCTACCTGGAATGATATTCAGCAAAAAAATGAAAGAGAAATAAGAAAAAAAAATTTGCAAGGCCTAGTATTAAAAAGTGAAGGAAAAGGCAAAAAAGGTAAAAGGTAAAAGCTTGCTATTTTGGAGGCTGAGGATCCGGGGATTCGATGTGGTCGATCCGGTGGCCAGGGGCTTCGAGGAGGCCTGCCTGGGATGATATTCAGCAAAAAAATGAATGAGAAACAAGAAAAAAAATTAGCATGGCCTAGTATCAAAAAGTGAAGGAAAAGGCAAAAAAGGTAAAATGAAAAAGCTTGCTATTTTGGAGGCTGAGGATCCGGGGATTCGACGTGCTCGATCCCGTGGCAAGAGGCTTCGAGGAGGCCTGCATGGGATGATATTCAGCAAAAAAATGAATGAGAAATAAGAAAAAACATTAGCAAGGCCTAGTATTAAAAAGTGAAGGAAAAGACAAAAAAGGTAAAAGGTAAAAGCTTGCTATTTTGGAGGCTGAGGATCCCGGGATTCGACGTGGTCGATCCGGTGGCCAGGGGCTTCGAGGAGGTCTGCCTGGGATGATATTCAGCAAAAAGATGAATGAGAAAAGCGGAAAAAAATTAGCATGGCCTAGTATCAAAATGTGAAGGAAAAGGCAAAAAATGTAAAAGCTTGCTATTTTTGAGGCTGAGGATCTGAGGATTCGACGTTCCCGATTCGGTCGCCAAGAGCTTCGAGGAGGCCTACCTGGAATGATATTCAGCAAAAAAATGAATGAGAAATAAGAAAAAAAATTACCAAGGCCTAGTATTAAAAAGTGATGGAAAATGCAAAAAAGGTAAAAGGTAAAAGCTTGCTATTTTGGAAGTTGAGGATCCGGGAATTCGACGTGCTCGATCCCGTGGCCAGGGGCTTCGAGGAGGCCTGCCTTGGATAATATTCAGCAAAAAAATGAATGAGAAATAAGAAAAAACATTAGCAAGGCCTAGTATTAAAAAGTTAAGGAAAAGGCCAAAAAGGTAAAAGGTAAAAGCTTGCTATTTGGGAGGCTGAGGATCCCGGGATTCGACGTGGTCGATCCGGTGGCCAGGGGCTTCGAGGAGGTCTGCCGGGGATGATATTCAGCAAAAAGATGAATGAGAAAAATTGAAAAAAATTAGCAAGGCCTAGTATCAAAATGTGAAGGAAAAGGCAAAAATGGTAAAAGCTTGCTATTTTGGGGGCTGAGGAACTGAGGATTCGACGTGCCCGATTCGGTCGCCAAGAGCTTCGAAGAGGTCTACCTGGGATGATATTGAGCAAAAAAATGAATGAGAAATAAGAAAAAAAATTAGCAAGGCCTAGTATTAAAAAGTGAAGGAAAAGGCAAAAAAGGTAAAAGGTAAAAGCATGCTATTTTGGAGGCTGAGGATCCGGGGATTTGACATGCTCGATCCCGTGGCCAGGGGCTTCGTGGAGGCCTGCCTGGGAAGATATTCAGCAAAAAAATGAATGAGAAATATGAAAAAACATTAGCAAGGCCTAGTATTAAAAAGTGAAGGAAAAGGCAAAAAAGGTAAAAGGTAAAAGCATGCTATTTTGGAGGCTGATGATCCGGGGATTCGACGTGCTCGATCCGGTGGCCAGGGGCTTCGAGGAGGCCTGCCTGGGATGATATTCAACAAAAAAATGATTGAAAAATAAGAAAAAAAACATAAGCAGGCCTAATATCAAAAAGTGAAGGAAAAGGCAAAAAAGGTAAAAGGTAAAAGCTTGCTATTTTGGAGGCTGAGGATCCGGGGATTCGATGTGGTCGATCCGGTGGCCAGGGGCTTCGAGGAGGCCTGCCTGGGATGATATTCAGCAAAAAAATTAATGAGAAACAAGAAAAAAAATTAGCATGGCCTAGTATCAAAAAGTGAAGGAAAAGGCAAAAAAGTAAAAGGAAAAAGCTTGCTATTTTGGAGGCTGAGGATCCGGGGATTCGACGTGCTCGATCCCATGGCAAGAGGCTTCGAGGAGGCCTTCCTGGGATGATATTCAGCAAAAAAATGAATGAGAAATAAGAAAAAACATTAGCAAGGCCTAGTATTAAAAAGTGAAGGAAAAGACAAAAAAGGTAAAAGGTAAAAGCTTGCTATTTTGGAGGCTAAGGATCCCGGGATTCGACGTGGTCGATCCGGTGGCCAGGGGCTTCGAGGAGGTCTGCCTGGGATGATATTCAGCAAAAAGATGAATGGGAAAAGCGGAAAAAAATTAGCATGGCCTAGTATCAAAATGTGAAGGAAAAGGCAAAAAAGGTAAAAGCTTGCTATTTTTGAGGCTGAGGATCTGAGGATTCGACGTGCCCGATTCGGTCGCCAAGAGCTTCGAAGAGGCCTACCTGGGATGATATTTAGCAAAAAAATGAATGAGAAATAAGAAAAAAAATTAGCAAGGTCTACTATTAAAAAGTGAAGGAAAAGGCAAAAAAGGTAAAAGGTAAAAGCTTGCTATTTAGGATGCTGAGGACCCGGGGATTCGACGTGGTCGATCCGTTGGCCAGGGGCTTCGAGGAGGCCTGCCTGGGATGATATTAAGCAAAAACATGAATGAGAAATCAGAAAAAAATTAGCAAGACCTAGTATTAAAAAGTGAAGGAAAAGGCAAAAAGGTAAAAGGTAAAACCTTGCTATTTTGTAGGCTGAGGATCCGGGGATTCGACGTGTTCGATCCGGTGGCCAGGGCCTTCGAGGAGGCCCGCCTGGGATGACATTTAGCAAAAAACCGAATGAGAAAAATGGAAAAAAATTAGCAAGGCCTAATATCAAAAACTGAAGGAAAAGGCAAAAAAGGTAAAAGGTAAAAAGTAAAAGCTTGCTATTTTCGAGGTTGAGGATCTGAGGATTCGACGTGCCCGATTCGGTCGCCAAGTGCTTCGAGGAGGCATATCTGGGATGATATTCAGCAAAAAAATGAATGAGAAATAAGAAAAAAAATTAGCAATGCCTAGTATTTTTAAGTGAAGGAAAAGGCAAAAATGGTAAAAGGTAAAAGCTTGCTATTTTGGAGGCTGAGGATCCAAGGATTCGACGTGCTCGACCCGGTGGCCAGGGGCTTCGAGGAGTCCTGCATGGGATGATATTCAGCAAAAAAATGAATGAGAAATAAGAAAGAAAATTAGCAAGGCCTAGTATTAAAGAGTGAAGGAAAAGACAAAAAAGGTAAAAGGTAAAAGCTTGCTATTTTGGAGGCTGAGGATCCGGGGATTCGACGTGCTCGATCCGGTGGCCAGGGGCTTCGAGGAGGCCTGCCTGGGATGATATTCAGCAAAAAAATGAATGAGAAATAAGAAAAAAAATTAGCAAGGCCTAGTATCAAAAAGTGAAGGAAATGGCAAAAAAGGTAAAAGGTAAACGCTTGAGATTTTGGAGGCTGAGGATCTGAGGATTCGACGTGCCCGATTCGGTCGCCAAGAGCTTCGAGGAGGCCTACCTGGAATGATATTCAGCAAAAAAATGAATTAGAAATAAGAAAAAAAATTAGCAAGGCCTAGTATTAAAAAGTGATGGAAAAAGCAAAAAAGGTAAAAGGTAAAAGCTTGCTATTTTGGAAGTTGAGGATCCGGGGATTCGACGTGCTCGATCCCGTGGCCAGGGGCTTCGAGGAGGCCTGCCTTGGATAATATTCAGCAAAAAAATGAATGAGAAATAAGAAAAAACATTAGCAAGGCCTAGTATTAAAAGGTGAAGGAAAAGGCAAAAAAGGTAAAAGGTAAAAGCTTGCTATTTGGGAGGCTGAGGATCCCGGGATTCGACGTGGTCGATCCGGTGGCCAGGGGCTTCGTGGAGGTCTGCCTGGGATGATATTCAGCAAAAAGATGAATGAGAAAAATTGAAAAAAATTAGCAAGGCCTGGTATCAAAATGTGAAGGAAAAGGCAAAAAAGGTAAAAGCTTGCTATTTTGGAGGCTGAGGATCTGAGGATTCGACGTGCCCGATTCGGTCGCCAAGAGCTTCGAAGAGGCCTACCTGGGATGATATTGAGCAAAAAAATGAATGAGAAATAAGAAAAAAATTAGCAAGGCCTAGTATTAAAAAGTGAAGGAAAAGGCAAAAAAGGTAAAAGGTAAAAGCTTGCTATTTTGGAGGCTGAGGATCCGGGGATTCGACATGCTCGATCCCGTGGCCAGGGGCTTCGAGGAGGCCTGCCTGGGATGATATTCAGCAAAAAAATGAATGAGAAATAAGAAAAAACATTAGCAAGGCCTAGTATTAAAAAGTGAAGGAAAAGGCAAAAAAGGTAAAAGGTAATATCATGCTATTTTGGAGGCTGAGGATCCGGGGATTCGACGTGCTCGATCCGGTGGCCAGGGGCTTCGAGGAGGCCTGCCTGGGATGATATTCAACAAAAAAAAGATTGAAAAATAAGAAAAAAACATAAGCAGGCCTAGTATCAAAATGTGAAGGAAAAGGCAAAAAAGGTAAAAGCTTGCTATTTTGGAGGCTGAGGATCTGAGGATTCGACGTGCCCGATTCGGTCGCCAAGAGCTTCGAAGAGGCCTACCTGGGATGATATTCATCAAAAAAATGAATGAGAAATATGAAAAAAATTAGCAAGGCCTAGTATTAAAAAGTGAAGGAAAAGACAAAAAAGGTAAAAGGTAAAAGCTTGCTATTTTGGAGGCTAAGGATCCCGGGATTCGACGTGGTCGATCCGGTGGCCAGGGGCTTCGAGGAGGTCTGCCTGGGATGATATTCAGCAAAAAGATGAATGAGAAAAGCGGAAAAAAAATTAGCATGGCCTAGTATCAAAATGTGAAGGAAAA
Organism: Narthecium ossifragum; assembly: GCA_963920575.1. Taxonomy (NCBI): domain Eukaryota; kingdom Viridiplantae; phylum Streptophyta; class Magnoliopsida; order Dioscoreales; family Nartheciaceae; genus Narthecium; species Narthecium ossifragum. The sequence continues at coordinate 64,036 of CAWUCF010000019.1, read as the reverse complement.
GGCAAAAAAGGTAAAAGCTTGCTATTTTTGAGGCTGAGGATCTGAGGATTCGACGTGCCCGATTCGGTCGCCAAGAGCTTCGAAGAGGCCTACCTGGGATGATATTTAGCAAAAAAATGAATGAGAAATAAGAAAAAAAATTAGCAAGGTCTACTATTAAAAAGTGAAGGAAAAGGCAAAAAAGGTAAAAGGTAAAAGCTTGCTATTTAGGATGCTGAGGACCCGGGGATTCGACGTGGTCGATCCGGTGGCCAGGGGCTTCGAGGAGGCCTGCCTGGGATGATATTCAGCAAAAAAATGAATGAGAAATAAGAAAAAAAATTAGCAAGGCCTAGTATCAAAAAGTGAAGGAAATGGCAAAAAAGGTAAAAGGTAAACGCTTGAGATTTTGGAGGCTGAGGATCTGAGGATTCGACGTGCCCGATTCGGTCGCCAAGAGCTTCGAGGAGGCCTACCTGGAATGATATTCAGCAAAAAAATGAATGAGAAATAAGAAAAAAAATTAGCAAGGCCTAGTATTAAAAAGTGATGGAAAAAGCAAAAAAGGTAAAAGGTAAAAGCTTGCTATTTTGGAAGTTGAGGATCCGGGGATTCGACGTGCTCGATCCCGTGGCCAGGGGCTTCGAGGAGGCCTGCCTTGGATAATATTCAGCAAAAAAATGAATGAGAAATAAGAAAAAACATTAGCAAGGCCTAGTATTAAAAAGTGAAGGAAAAGGCAAAAAAGGTAAAAGGTAAAAGCTTGCTATTTGGGAGGCTGAGGATCCCGGGATTCGACGTGGTCGATCCGGTGGCCAGGGGCTTCGAGGAGGTCTGCCTGGGATGATATTCAGCAAAAAGATAAATGAGAAAAATTGAAAAAAATTAGCAAGGCCTGGTATCAAAATGTGAAGGAAAAGGCAAAAAAGGTAAAAGCTTGCTATTTTGGAGGCTGAGGATCTGAGGATTCGACGTGCCCGATTCGGTCGCCAAGAGCTTCGAAGAGGCCTACCTGGGATGATATTGAGCAAAAAAATGAATGAGAAATAAGAAAAAAATTAGCAAGGCCTAGTATTAAAAAGTGAAGGAAAAGGCAAAAAAGGTAAAAGGTAAAAGCTTGCTATTTTGGAGGCTGAGGATCCGGGGATTCGACATGCTCGATCCCGTGGCCAGGGGCTTCGAGGAGGCCTGCCTGGGATGATATTCAGCAAAAAAATGAATGAGAAATAAGAAAAAACATTAGCAAGGCCTAGTATTAAAAAGTGAAGGAAAAGGCAAAAAAGGTAAAAGGTAAAAGCATGCTATTTTGGAGGCTGAGGATCCGGGGATTCGACGTGCTCGATCCGGTGGCCAGGGGCTTCGAGGAGGCCTGCCTGGGATGATATTCAACAAAAAAAAGATTGAAAAATAAGAAAAAAACATAAGCAGGCCTAGTATCAAAATGTGAAGGAAAAGGCAAAAAAGGTAAAAGCTTGCTATTTTGGAGGCTGAGGATCTGAGGATTCGACGTGCCCGATTCGGTCGCCAAGAGCTTCGAAGAGGCCTACCTGGGATGATATTCATCAAAAAAATGAATGAGAAATATGAAAAAAATTAGCACGGCCTAGTATTAAAAAGTGAAGGAAAAGACAAAAAAGGTAAAAGGTAAAAGCTTGCTATTTTAGAGGCTAAGGATCCCGGGATTCGACGTGGTCGATCCGGTGGCCAGGGGCTTCGAGGAGGTCTGCCTGGGATGATATTCAGCAAAAAGATGAATGAGAAAAGCGGAAAAAAATTAGCATGGCCTAGTATCAAAATGTGAAGGAAAAGGCAAAAAAGGTAAAAGCTTGCTATTTTTGAGGCTGAGGATCTGAGGATTCGACGTGCCCGATTCGGTCGCCAAGAGCTTCGAAGAGGCCTACCTGGGATGATATTTAGCAAAAAAATGAATGAGAAATAAGAAAAAAAATTAGCAAGGTCTACTATTAAAAAGTGAAGGAAAAGGCAAAAAAGGTAAAAGGTAAAAGCTTGCTATTTAGGATGCTGAGGACCCGGGGATTCGACGTGGTCGATCCGGTGGCCAGGGGCTTCGAGGAGGCCTGCCTGGGATGATATTAAGCAAAAACATGAATGAGAAATCTGAAAAAAAATTAGCAAGACCTAGTATTAAAAAGTGAAGGAAAAGGCAAAAAGGTAAAAGGTAAAAGCTTGCTATTTTGTAGGCTGAGGATCCGGGGATTCGACGTGTTCGATCCGGTGGCCAGGGCCTTCGAGGAGGCCCGCCTGGGATGACATTTAGCAAAAAACCGAATGAGAAAAAAGGAAAAAAATTAGCAAGGCCTAGTATCAAAAACTGAAGGAAAAGGCAAAAAAGGTAAAAGTTAAAAAGTAAAAGCTTGCTATTTTCGAGGTTGAGGATCTGAGGATTCGACGTGCCCGATTCGGTCGCCAAGTGCTTCGAGGAGGCCTATTTGGGATGATATTCAGCAAAAAAATGAATGAGAAATAAGAAAAAAAATTAGCAATGCCTAGTATTTTTAAGTGAAGGAAAAGGCAAAAATGATAAAAGGTAAAAGCTTGCTATTTTGGAGGCTGAGGATCCAAGGATTCGACGTGCTCGACCCGGTGGCCAGGGGCTTCAAGGAGTCCTGCATGGGATGATATTCAGCAAAAAAATGAATGAGAAATAAGAAAGAAAATTAGCAAGGCCTAGTATTAAAGAGTGAAGGAAAAGACAAAAAAGGTAAAAGGTAAAAGCTTGCTATTTTGGAGGCTGAGGATCCGGGGATTCGACGTGCTCGATCCGGTGGCCAGGGGCTTCGAGGAGGCCTGCCTGGGATGATATTCAGCAAAAAAATGAATGAGAAATAAGAAAAAAAATTAGCAAGGCCTAGTATCAAAAAGTGAAGGAAATGGCAAAAAAGGTAAAAGGTAAACGCTTGAGATTTTGGAGGCTGAGGATCTGAGGATTCGACGTGCCCGATTCGGTCGCCAAGAGCTTCGAGGAGGCCTACCTGGAATGATATTCAGCAAAAAAATGAATGAGAAATAAGAAAAAAAATTAGCAAGGCCTAGTATTAAAAAGTGATGGAAAAAGCAAAAAAGGTAAAAGGTAAAAGCTTGCTATTTTGGAAGTTGAGGATCCGGGGATTCGACGTGCTCGATCCCGTGGCCAGGGGCTTCGAGGAGGCCTGCCTTGGATAATATTCAGCAAAAAAATGAATGAGAAATAAGAAAAAACATTAGCAAGGCCTAGTATTAAAAAGTGAAGGAAAAGGCAAAAAAGGTAAAAGGTAAAAGCTTGCTATTTGGGAGGCTGAGGATCCCGGGATTCGACGTGGTCGATCCGGTGGCCAGGGGCTTCGAGGAGGTCTGCCTGGGATGATATTCAGCAAAAAGATGAATGAGAAAAATTGAAAAAAATTAGCAAGGCCTGGTATCAAAATGTGAAGGAAAAGGCAAAAAAGGTAAAAGCTTGCTATTTTGGAGGCTGAGGATCTGAGGATTCGACGTGCCCGATTCGGTCGCCAAGAGCTTCGAAGAGGCCTACCTGGGAAGATATTCATCAAAAAAATGAATGAGAAATATGAAAAAAATTAGCAAGGCCTAGTATTAAAAAGTGAAGGAAAAGACAAAAAAGGTAAAAGGTAAAAGCTTGCTATTTTGGAGACTAAGGATCCCGGGATTCGACGTGGTCGATCCGGTGGCCAGGGGCTTCGAGGAGGTCTGCCTGGGATGATATTCAGCAAAAAGATGAATGAGAAAAGCGGAAAAAAATTAGCATGGCCTAGTATCAAAATGTGAAGGAAAAGGCAAAAAAGGTAAAAGCTTGCTATTTTTGAGGCTGAGGATCTGAGGATTCGACGTGCCCGATTCGGTCGCCAAGAGCTTCGAAGAGGCCTACCTGGGATGATATTTAGCAAAAAAATGAATGAGAAATAAGAAAAAAAATTAGCAAGGTCTACTATTAAAAAGTGAAGGAAAAGGCAAAAAAGGTAAAAGGTAAAAACTTGCTATTTAGGATGCTGAGGACCCGGGGATTCGACGTGGTCGATCCGGTGGCCAGGGGCTTCGAGGAGGCCTGCCTGGGATGATATTAAGCAAAAACATGAATGAGAAATCAGAAAAAAAATTAGCAAGACCTAGTATTAAAAACTGAAGGAAAAGGCAAAAAGGTAAAAGGTAAAAGCTTGCTATTTTGTAGGCTGAGGATCCGGGGATTCGACGTGTTCGATCCGGTGGCCAGGGCCTTCGAGGAGGCCCGCCTGGGATGACATTTAGCAAAAAACCGAATGAGAAAAAAGGAAAAAAATTAGCAAGGCCTAGTATCAAAAACTGAAGGAAAAGGCAAAAAAGGTAAAAGGTAAAAAGTAAAAGCTTGCTATTTTCGAGGTTGAGGATCTGAGAATTCGACGTGCCCGATTCGGTCGCCAAGTGCTTCGAGGAGGCCTATTTGGGATGATATTCAGCAAAAAAATGAATGAGAAATAAGAAAAAAAATTAGCAATGCCTAGTATTTTTAAGTGAAGGAAAAGGCAAAAATGATAAAAGGTAAAAGCTTGCTATTTTGGAGGCTGAGGATCCAAGGATTCGACGTGCTCGACCCGGTGGCCAGGGGCTTCGAGGAGTCCTGCATGGGATGATATTCAGCAAAAAAATGAATGAGAAATAAGAAAGAAAATTAGCAAGGCCTAGTATTAAAGAGTGAAGGAAAAGACAAAAAAGGTAAAAGGTAAAAGCTTGCTATTTTGGAGGCTGAGGATCCGGGGATTCGACGTGCTCGATCCGGTGGCCAGGGGCTTCGAGGAGGCCTGCCTGGGATGATATTCAGCAAAAAAATGAATGAGAAATAAGAAAAAAAATTAGCAAGGCCTAGTATCAAAAAGTGAAGGAAATGGCAAAAAAGGTAAAAGGTAAACGCTTGAGATTTTGGAGGCTGAGGATCTGAGGATTCGACGTGCCCGATTCGGTCGCCAAGAGCTTCGAGGAGGCCTACCTGGAATGATATTCAGCAAAAAAATGAATGAGAAATAAGAAAAAAAATTAGCAAGGCCTAGTATTAAAAAGTGATGGAAAAAGCAAAAAAGGTAAAAGGTAAAAGCTTGCTATTTTGGAAGTTGAGGATCCGGGGATTCGACGTGCTCGATCCCGTGGCCAGGGGCTTCGAGGAGGCCTGCCTTGGATAATATTCAGCAAAAAAATGAATGAGAAATAAGAAAAAACATTAGCAAGGCCTAGTATTAAAAAGTGAAGGAAAAGGCAAAAAAGGTAAAAGGTAAAAGCTTGCTATTTGGGAGGCTGAGGATCCCGGGATTCGACGTGGTCGATCCGGTGGCCAGGGGCTTCGAGGAGGTCTGCCTGGGATGATATTCAGCAAAAAGATGAATGAGAAAAATTGAAAAAAATTAGCAAGGCCTGGTATCAAAATGTGAAGGAAAAGGCAAAAAAGGTAAAAGCTTGCTATTTTGGAGGCTGAGGATCTGAGGATTCGACGTGCCCGATTCGGTCGCCAAGAGCTTCGAAGAGGCCTACCTGGGATGATATTGAGCAAAAAAATGAATGAGAAATAAGAAAAAAATTAGCAAGGCCTAGTATTAAAAAGTGAAGGAAAAGGCAAAAAAGGTAAAAGGTAAAAGCTTGCTATTTTGGAGGCTGAGGATCCGGGGATTCGACAAGCTCGATCCCGTGGCCAGGGGCTTCGAGGAGGCCTGCCTGGGATGATATTCAGCAAAAAAATGAATGAGAAATAAGAAAAAACATTAGCAAGGCCTAGTATTAAAAAGTGAAGGAAAAGGCAAAAAAGGTAAAAGGTAAAAGCATGCTATTTTGGAGGCTTAGGATCCGGGGATTCGACGTGCTCGATCCGGTGGCCAGGGGCTTCGAGGAGGCCTGCCTGGGATGATATTCAACAAAAAAAAGATTGAAAAATAAGAAAAAAACATAAGCAGGCCTAGTATCAAAATGTGAAGGAAAAGGCAAAAAAGGTAAAAGCTTGCTATTTTGGAGGCTGAGGATCTGAGGATTCGACGTGCCCGATTCGGTCGCCAAGAGCTTCGAAGAGGCCTACCTGGGAAGATATTCATCAAAAAAATGAATGAGAAATATGAAAAAAATTAGCAAGGCCTAGTATTAAAAAGTGAAGGAAAAGACAAAAAAGGTAAAAGGTAAAAGCTTGCTATTTTGGAGGCTAAGGATCCCGGGATTCGACGTGGTCGATCCGGTGGCCAGGGGCTTCGAGGAGGTCTGCCTGGGATGATATTCAGCAAAAAGATGAATGAGAAAAGCGGAAAAAAATTAGCATGGCCTAGTATCAAAATGTGAAGGAAAAGGCAAAAAAGGTAAAAGCTTGCTATTTTTGAGGCTGAGGATCTGAGGATTCGACGTGCCCGATTCGGTCGCCAAGAGCTTCGAAGAGGCCTACCTGGGATGATATTTAGCAAAAAAATGAATAAGAAATAAGAAAAAAAATTAGCAAGGTCTACTATTAAAAAGCGAAGGAAAAGGCAAAAAAGGAAAAAGGTAAAAGCTTGCTATTTAGGATGCTGAGGACCCGAGGATTCGACGTGGTCGATCCGGTGGCCAGGGGCTTCAAAGAGGCCTGCCTGGGATGATATTAAGCAAAAACATGAATGAGAAATCAGAAAAAAAATTAGCAAGACCTAGTATTAAAAAGTGAAGGAAAAGGCAAAAAGGTAAAAGGTAAAAGCTTGCTATTTTCTAGGCTGAGGATCCGGGGATTCGACGTGTTCGATCCGGTGGCCAGGGCCTTCGAGGAGGCCCGCCTGGGATGACATTTAGCAAAAAACCGAATGAGAAAAAAGGAAAAAAATTAGCAAGGCCTAGTATCAAAAACTGAAGGAAAAGGCAAAAAAGGTAAAAGGTAAAAAGTAAAAGCTTGCTATTTTCGAGGTTGAGGATCTGAGGATTCGACGTGCCCGATTCGGTCGCCAAGTGCTTCGAGGAGGCCTATCTGGGATGATATTCAGCAAAAAAATGAATGAGAAATAAGAAAAAAAATTAGCAATGCCTAGTATTTTTAAGTGAAGGAAAAGGCAAAAATGATAAAAGGTAAAAGCTTGCTATTTTGGAGGCTGAGGATCCTAGGATTCGACGTGCTCGACCCGGTGGCCAGGGGCTTCGAGGAGTCCTGCATGGGATGATATTCAGCAAAAAAATGAATGAGAAATAAGAAAGAAAATTAGCAAGGCCTAGTATTAAAGAGTGAAGGAAAAGACAAAAAAGGTAAAAGGTAAAAGCTTGCTATTTTGGAGGCTGAGGATCCGGGGATTCGACGTGCTCGATCCGGTGGCCAGGGGCTTCGAGGAGGCCTGCCTGGGATGATATTCAGCAAAAAAATGAATGAGAAATATGAAAAAAAATTAGCAAGGCCTAGTATCAAAAAGTGAAGGAAATGGCAAAAAAGGTAAAAGGTAAACGCTTGAGATTTTGGAGGCTGAGGATCTGAGGATTCGACGTGCCCGATTCGGTCGCCAAGAGCTTCGAGGAGGCCTACCTGGAATGATATTCAGCAAAAAAATGAATGAGAAATAAGAAAAAAAATTAGCAAGGCCTAGTATTAAAAAGTGATGGAAAAAGCAAAAAAGGTAAAAGGTAAAAGCTTGCTATTTTGGAAGTTGAGGATCCGGGGATTCGACGTGCTCGATCCCGTGGCCAGGGGCTTCGAGGAGGCCTGCCTTGGATAATATTCAGCAAAAAAATGAATGAGAAATAAGAAAAAACATTAGCAAGGCCTAGTATTAAAAAGTGAAGGAAAAGGCAAAAAAGGTAAAAGGTAAAAGCTTGCTATTTGGGAGGCTGAGGATCCCGGGATTCGACGTGGTCGATCCGGTGGCCAGGGGCTTCGAGGAGGTCTGCCTGGGATGATATTCAGCAAAAAGATGAATGAGAAAAATTGAAAAAAATTAGCAAGGCCTGGTATCAAAATGTGAAGGAAAAGGCAAAAAAGGTAAAAGCTTGCTATTTTGGAGGCTGAGGATCTGAGGATTCGACGTGCCCGATTCGGTCGCCAAGAGCTTCGAAGAGGCCTACCTGGGATGATATTGAGCAAAAAAATGAATGAGAAATAAGAAAAAAATTAGCAAGGCCTAGTATTAAAAAGTGAAGGAAAAGGCAAAAAAGGTAAAAGGTAAAAGCTTGCTATTTTGGAGGCTGAGGATCCGGGGATTCGACAAGCTCGATCCCGTGGCCAGGGGCTTCGAGGAGGCCTGCCTGGGATGATATTCAGCAAAAAAATGAATGAGAAATAAGAAAAAACATTAGCAAGGCCTAGTATTAAAAAGTGAAGGAAAAGGCAAAAAAGGTAAAAGGTAAAAGCATGCTATTTTGGAGGCTTAGGATCCGGGGATTCGACGTGCTCGATCCGGTGGCCAGGGGCTTCGAGGAGGCCTGCCTGGGATGATATTCAACAAAAAAAAGATTGAAAAATAAGAAAAAAACATAAGCAGGCCTAGTATCAAAATGTGAAGGAAAAGGCAAAAAAGGTAAAAGCTTGCTATTTTGGAGGCTGAGGATCTGAGGATTCGACGTGCCCGATTCGGTCGCCAAGAGCTTCGAAGAGGCCTACCTGGGAAGATATTCATCAAAAAAATGAATGAGAAATATGAAAAAAATTAGCAAGGCCTAGTATTAAAAAGTGAAGGAAAAGACAAAAAAGGTAAAAGGTAAAAGCTTGCTATTTTGGAGGCTAAGGATCCCGGGATTCGACGTGGTCGATCCGGTGGCCAGGGGCTTCGAGGAGGTCTGCCTGGGATGATATTCAGCAAAAAGATGAATGAGAAAAGCGGAAAAAAATTAGCATGGCCTAGTATCAAAATGTGAAGGAAAAGGCAAAAAAGGTAAAAGCTTGCTATTTTTGAGGCTGAGGATCTGAGGATTCGACGTGCCCGATTCGGTCGCCAAGAGCTTCGAAGAGGCCTACCTGGGATGATATTTAGCAAAAAAATGAATAAGAAATAAGAAAAAAAATTAGCAAGGTCTACTATTAAAAAGCGAAGGAAAAGGCAAAAAAGGAAAAAGGTAAAAGCTTGCTATTTAGGATGCTGAGGACCCGAGGATTCGACGTGGTCGATCCGGTGGCCAGGGGCTTCAAAGAGGCCTGCCTGGGATGATATTAAGCAAAAACATGAATGAGAAATCAGAAAAAAAATTAGCAAGACCTAGTATTAAAAAGTGAAGGAAAAGGCAAAAAGGTAAAAGGTAAAAGCTTGCTATTTTCTAGGCTGAGGATCCGGGGATTCGACGTGTTCGATCCGGTGGCCAGGGCCTTCGAGGAGGCCCGCCTGGGATGACATTTAGCAAAAAACCGAATGAGAAAAAAGGAAAAAAATTAGCAAGGCCTAGTATCAAAAACTGAAGGAAAAGGCAAAAAAGGTAAAAGGTAAAAAGTAAAAGCTTGCTATTTTCGAGGTTGAGGATCTGAGGATTCGACGTGCCCGATTCGGTCGCCAAGTGCTTCGAGGAGGCCTATCTGGGATGATATTCAGCAAAAAAATGAATGAGAAATAAGAAAAAAAATTAGCAATGCCTAGTATTTTTAAGTGAAGGAAAAGGCAAAAATGATAAAAGGTAAAAGCTTGCTATTTTGGAGGCTGAGGATCCTAGGATTCGACGTGCTCGACCCGGTGGCCAGGGGCTTCGAGGAGTCCTGCATGGGATGATATTCAGCAAAAAAATGAATGAGAAATAAGAAAGAAAATTAGCAAGGCCTAGTATTAAAGAGTGAAGGAAAAGACAAAAAAGGTAAAAGGTAAAAGCTTGCTATTTTGGAGGCTGAGGATCCGGGGATTCGACGTGCTCGATCCGGTGGCCAGGGGCTTCGAGGAGGCCTGCCTGGGATGATATTCAGCAAAAAAATGAATGAGAAATATGAAAAAAAATTAGCAAGGCCTAGTATCAAAAAGTGAAGGAAATGGCAAAAAAGGTAAAAGGTAAACGCTTGAGATTTTGGAGGCTGAGGATCTGAGGATTCGACGTGCCCGATTCGGTCGCCAAGAGCTTCGAGGAGGCCTACCTGGAATGATATTCAGCAAAAAAATGAATGAGAAATAAGAAAAAAAATTAGCAAGGCCTAGTATTAAAAAGTGATGGAAAAAGCAAAAAAGGTAAAAGGTAAAAGCTTGCTATTTTGGAAGTTGAGGATCCGGGGATTCGACGTGCTCGATCCCGTGGCCAGGGGCTTCGAGGAGGCCTGCCTTGGATAATATTCAGCAAAAAAATGAATGAGAAATAAGAAAAAACATTAGCAAGGCCTAGTATTAAAAAGTGAAGGAAAAGGCAAAAAAGGTAAAAGGTAAAAGCTTGCTATTTGGGAGGCTGAGGATCCCGGGATTCGACGTGGTCGATCCGGTGGCCAGGGGCTTCGAGGAGGTCTGCCTGGGATGATATTCAGCAAAAAGATGAATGAGAAAAATTGAAAAAAATTAGCAAGGCCTGGTATCAAAATGTGAAGGAAAAGGCAAAAAAAGGTAAAAGCTTGCTATTTTGGAGGCTGAGGATCTGAGGATTCGACGTGCCCGATTCGGTCGCCAAGAGCTTCGAAGAGGCCTACCTGGGATGATATTGAGCAAAAAAATGAATAAGAAATAAGAAAAAAATTAGCAAGGCCTAGTATTAAAAAGTGATGGAAAAGGCAAAAAAGGTAAAAGGTAAAAGCTTGCTATTTTGGAGGCTGAGGATCCGGGGATTCGACATGCTCGATCCCGTGGCCAGGGGCTTCGAGGAGGCCTGCCTGGGAAGATATTCAGCAAAAAAATGAATGAGAAATAAGAAAAAACATTAGCAAGGCCTAGTATTAAAAAGTGAAGGAAAAGGCAAAAAAGGTAAAAGGTAAAAGCATGCTATTTTGGAGGCTGAGGATCCGGGGATTCGACGTGCTCGATCCGGTGGCCAGGGGCTTCGAGGAGGCCTGCCTGGGATGATATTCAACAAAAAAATGATTGAAAAATAAGGAAAAAACATAAGCAGGCCTAGTATCAAAATGTGAAGGAAAAGGCAAAAAAGGTAAAAGCTTGCTATTTTGGAGGCTGAGGATCTGAGGATTCGACGTGCCCGATTCGGTCGCCAAGAGCTTCGAAGAGGCCTACCTGGGATGATATTCATCAAAAAAATGAATGAGAAATATGAAAAAAATTAGCAAGGCCTAGTATTAAAAAGTGAAGGAAAAGACAAAAAAGGTAAAAGGTAAAAGCTTGCTATTTTGGATGCTGAGGACCCGGGGATTCGACGTGCTCGATCCCGTGGCAAGGGGCTTCGAGGAGGCCAGCCTGGGAAGATATTCAGCAAAAAAATGAATGAGAAATAAGAAAAAACATTAGCAAGGCCTAGTATTAAAAAGTGAAGGAAAAGGCAAAAAAGGTAAAAGGTAAAAGCATGCTATTTTGGAGGCTGAGGATCCGGGGATTCGACGTGCTCGATCCGGTGGCCAGGGGCTTCGAGGAGGCCTGCCTGGGATGATATTCAACAAAAAAATGATTGAAAAATAAGGAAAAAACATAAGCAGGCCTAGTATCAAATTGTGAAGGAAAAGGCAAAAAAGGTAAAAGCTTGCTATTTTGGAGGCTGAGGATCTGAGGATTCGACGTGCCCGATTCGGTCGCCAAGAGCTTCGAAGAGGCCTACCTGGGATGATATTCATCAAAAAAATGAATGAGAAATATGAAAAAAATTAGCAAGGCCTAGTATTATAAAGTGAAGGAAAAGACAAAAAAGGTAAAAGGTAAAAGCTTGCTATTTTGGATGCTGAGGACCCGGGGATTCGACGTGCTCGATCCCGTGGCAAGGGGCTTCGAGGAGGCCTGCCTGGGATGATATTCAGCAAAAAAATGAATGAGAAATAAGAAAAAACATTAGCAAGGCCTAGTATTAAAAAGTGAAGGAAAAGACAAAAAAGGTAAAAGGTAAAAGCTTGCTATTTTGGAGGCTGAGGATCCCGGGATTCGACGTGGTCGATCCGGTGGCCAGGGGCTTCGAGGAGGTCTGCCTGGGATGATTTTCAGCAAAAAGATGAATGAGAAAAGGGGAAAAAAATTAGCATAGCCTAGTATCAAAATGTGAAGGAAAAGGCAAAAAAGGTAAAAGCTTACTATTTTTGAGGCTGAGGATCTGAGGATTCGACGTGCCCGATTCGGTCGCCAAGAGCTTCGAGGAGGCCTACCTGGAATGATATTCAGCAAAAAAATGAATGAGAAATAAGAAAAAAAATTAGCAAGGCCTAGTATTAAAAAGTGATGGAAAAAGCAAAAAAGGTAAAAGGTAAAAGCTTGCTATTTTGGAAGTTGAGGATCCGGGAATTCGACGTGCTCGATCCGGTGGCCAGGGGCTTCGAGGAGGCCTGCCTTGGATAATATTCAGCAAAAAAATGAATGAGAAATAAGAAAAAACATTAGCAAGGCCTAGTATTAAAAAGTTAAGGAAAAGGCAAAAAAGTTAAAAGGTAAAAGCTTGCTATTTGGGAGGCTGAGGATCCCGGGATTCGACGTGGTCGATCCGGTGGCCAGGGGCTTCGAGGAGGTCTGCCTGGGATGATATTCAGCAAAAAGATGAATGAGAAAAATTGAAAAAAATTAGCAAGGCCTAGTATCAAAATGTGAAGGAAAAGGCAAAAAAGGTAAAAGCTTGCTATTTTGGAGGCTGAGGATCTGAGGATTCGACGTGCCCGATTCGGTCGCCAAGAGCTTCGAAGAGGCCTACCTGGGATGATATTGAGCAAAAAAATGAATAAGAAATAAGAAAAAAATTAGCAAGGCCTAGTATTAAAAAGTGATGGAAAAGGCAAAAAAGGTAAAAGGTAAAAGCTTGCTATTTTGGAGGCTGAGGATCCGGGGATTCGACATGCTCGATCCCGTGGCCAGGGGCTTCGAGGAGGCCTGCCTGGGAAGATATTCAGCAAAAAAATGAATGAGAAATAAGAAAAAACATTAGCAAGGCCTAGTATTTAAAAGTGAAGGAAAAGGCAAAAAAGGTAAAAGGTAAAAGCATGCTATTTTGGAGGCTGAGGATCCGGGGATTCGACGTGCTCGATCCGGTGGCCAGGGGCTTCGAGGAGGCCTGCCTGGGATGATATTCAACAAAAAAATGATTGAAAAATAAGGAAAAAACATAAGCAGGCCTAGTATCAAAATGTGAAGGAAAAGGCAAAAAAGGTAAAAGCTTGCTATTTTGGAGGCTGAGGATCTGAGGATTCGACGTGCCCGATTCGGTCGCCAAGAGCTTCGAAGAGGCCTACCTGGGATGATATTCATCAAAAAAATGAATGAGAAATATGAAAAAAATTAGCAAGGCCTAGTATTAAAAAGTGAAGGAAAAGACAAAAAAGGTAAAAGGTAAAAGCTTGCTATTTTGGATGCTGAGGACCCGGGGATTCGACGTGCTCGATCCCGTGGCAAGGGGCTTCGAGGAGGCCTGCCTGGGATGATATTCAACAAAAAAATGATTGAAAAATAAGGAAAAAACATAAGCAGGCCTAGTATCAAAATGTGAAGGAAAAGGCAAAAAAGGTAAAAGCTTGCTATTTTGGAGGCTGAGGATCTGAGGATTCGACGTGCCCAATTCGGTCGCCACGAGCTTCGAGGAGGCCTACCTGGGATGATATTCAGCAAAAAAATGAATGTGAAATAAGAAAAAATATTAGCAAGGCCTAGTATTAAAAAGTGAAGGAAAAGGCAAAAAAGGTAAAAGGTAAAAGCTTGCTATTTTGGAGGCTGGGGATCCGGGGATTCGACGTGCTCGATCCGGTGGCCAGGGGCTTCGAGGAGGGCTGCCTCTAATGATATTCAGCAAAAAAATGAATGAGAAATAAGAAAAAAAATTAGCAAGGCCTAGTATTAAAAAGTGAAGGAAAAGGCAAAAAAGGTAAAAGGTAAAAGCTTGCTATTTTGGAGGCTGAGGATCCGGGGATTCGACGTGTGCGATCCGGTGGCCAGGGGCTTCGAGGAGGCCTGCCTGGAATGATATTCAGCAAAAAGTTGAATGAGAAATAAGAAAAGAAATTAGCAAGGCCTAGTATCAAAAAGTGAAGGAAAAGGCAAAAAGGTAAAAGGTAAAAGCTTGCTATTTTGCAGGCTGAGGATCCAGGGATTCGACGTGTCCGATCCAGTGGCCAGGGGCTTCGAGGAGGCCTGCCTGGGATGATATTTAGCAAAAATATGAATGAGAAAAAGGGAAAAAAATTAGCAAGGCCTAGTATCAAAAAGTGATAGAAAAGGCAAAAAAGGTAAAAGGTAAAAGCTTGCTATTTTGGAGGCTGAGGATCTGGGGATTCGACGTGCTCGATCCCGTGGCCAGGGGCTTCGAGGAGGCCTGCCTGGGATGATATTCAGCGAAAAAATGAATGAGAAATAAGAAAAAACATTAGCAAGGCCTAGTATTAGAAAGTGATAGAAAAGGCAAAAAAGGTAAAAGGTAAAAGCTTGCTATTTTGGTGGCTGAGGATCCGGGGATTCGACGTGCTCGATCCCGTGGCCAGGGGCTTCGAGGAGGCCTGCCTGGGATGATATTCACCAAAAAAATTAATGAGAAATAAGAAAAAAAATTAGCAAGGCCTAGTATTAAAAAGTGAAGGAAAAGGCAAAAAAGGTAAAAGGTAAAAGCTTGCTATTTTGGAGGCTGAGGATCCGGGGATTCGACGTGCTCGATTCGGTCGCCAGGGGCTTCGAGAAGGCCTGCCTGGGATGATATTCAGCAAAAAGATGAATGAGAAAAAGGGAAAAAAATTAGCAGGCCTAGTATCAAAATGTGAAGGAAAAGGCAAAAAAGATAAAAGGTAAATGCTTGCAATTTTGGATGCTGAGGATTCGACGTGCCCGATTCGGTTGCCAAGAGCTTCGAGGAGGCCTACCAGGGATGATATTCAGCAAAAAAATGAATAAGAAACAAGAAAAAAAATTAGCAAGGCTTAGTATTAAAAAGTTAAGGAAAAGGCTAAAAAGGTAAAAGCTTGCTATTTTGGAGGCTGAGGATCCGGGGATTCGACGTGCTCGATCCCGTGGCCAGGGGCTTCGAGGAGGCCTGCCTGGGATGATATTCAGCAAAAAAATGAATGAGAAATAAGAAAAAACATTAGCAAGGCCTAGTATTAAAAAGTGAAGGAAAAGGCAAAAAAGGTAAAAGGTAAAAGCTTGCTATTTTGGAGGCTGAGGATCCGGGGATTCAACGTGCTCGATCCGGTGGCCATGGGCTTTGAGGAGGCCTGCCTGGGATGATATTTAGAAAAAAGATGAATGAGAAAAAGGGAAAAAAATTAGCAACGCCTAGTATGAAAAAGTGAAGGAAAAGACAAAAAAGGTAAAAGGTAAAAGCTTGCTATTTTGGAGGCTGAGGATCTGAGGATTCGACGTGCCCAATTCGGTCGCCACGAGCTTCGAGGAGGCCTACCTGGGATGATATTCAGCAAAAAAATGAATGTGAAATAAGAAAAAATATTAGCAAGGCCTAGTATTAAAAAGTGAAGGAAAACGCAAAAAAGGTAAAAGGTAAAAGCTTGCTATTTTGGAGGCTGAGGATCCGGGGATTCGACGTGCTCGATCCGGTGGCCAGGGGCTTCGAGGAGGCCTGCCTCTAATGATATTCAGCAAAAAAATGAATGAGAAATAAGAAAAAAAATTAGCAAGGCCTAGTATTAAAAAGTGAAGGAAAAGGCAAAAAAGGTAAAAGGTAAAAGCTTGCTATTTTGGAGGCTGAGGATCCGGGGATTCGACGTGTGCGATCCGGTGGCCAGGGGCTTCGAGGAGGCCTGCCTGGAATGATATTCAGCAAAAAGTTGAATGAGAAATAAGAAAAGAAATTAGCAAGGCCTAGTATCAAAAAGTGAAGGAAAAGGCAAAAATGTAAAAGGTAAAAGCTTGCTATTTTGCAGGCTGAGGATCCAGGGATTCGACGTGTCCGATCCAGTGGCCAGGGGCTTCGAGGAGGCCTGCCTGGGATGATATTTAGCAAAAATATGAATGAGAAAAAGGGAAAAAAATTAGCAAGGCCTAGTATCAAAAAGTGATAGAAAAGGCAAAAAAGGTAAAAGGTAAAAGCTTGCTATTTTGGAGGCTGAGGATCCGGGGATTCGACGTGCTCGATCCCGTGGCCAGGGGCTTCGAGGAGGCCTGCCTGGGATGATATTCAGCAAAAAGATGAATGAGAAAAATTGAAAAAAATTAGCAAGGCCTAGTATCAAAATGTGAAGGAAAAGGCAAAAAAGGTAAAAGCTTGCTATTTTGGAGGCTGAGGATCTGAGGATTCGACGTGCCCGATTCGGTCGCCAAGAGCTTCGAAGAGGCCTACCTGGGATGATATTGAGCAAAAAAATGAAAAAGAAATAAGAAAAAAATTAGCAAGGCCTAGTAATAAAAAGTGATGGAAAAGGCAAAAAAGGTAAAAGGTAAAAGCTTGCTATTTTGGAGGCTGAGGATCCGGGGATTCGACATGCTCGATCCCGTGGCCAGGGGCTTCGAGGAGGCCTGCCTGGGAAGATATTCAGCAAAAAAATGAATGAGAAATAAGAAAAAACATTAGCAAGGCCTAGTATTAAAAAGTGAAGGAAAAGGCAAAAAAGGTAAAAGGTAAAAGCATGCTATTTTGGAGGCTGAGGATCCGGGGATTCGACGTGCTCGATCCGGTGGCCAGGGGCTTCGAGGAGGCCTGCCTGGGATGATATTCAACAAAAAAATGATTGAAAAATAAGGAAAAAACATAAGCAGGCCTAGTATCAAAATGTGAAGGAAAAGGCAAAAAAGGTAAAAGCTTGCTATTTTGGAGGCTGAGGATCTGAGGATTCGACGTGCCCGATTCGGTCGCCAAGAGCTTCGAAGAGGCCTACCTGGGATGATATTCATCAAAAAAATGAATGAGAAATATGAAAAAAATTAGCAAGGCCTAGTATTAAAAAGTGAAGGAAAAGACAAAAAAGGTAAAAGGTAAAAGCTTGCTATTTTGGATGCTGAGGACCCGGGGATTCGACGTGCTCGATCCCGTGGCAAGGGGCTTCGAGGAGGCCTGCCTGGGATGATATTCAGCAAAAAAATGAATGAGAAATAAGAAAAAACATTAGCAAGGCCTAGTATTAAAAAGTGAAGGAAAAGACAAAAAAGGTAAAAGGTAAAAGCTTGCTATTTTGGAGGCTGAGGATCCCGGGATTCGACGTGGTCGATCCGGTGGCCAGGGGCTTCGAGGAGGTCTGCCTGGGATGATATTCAGCAAAAAGATGAATGAGAAAAGCGGAAAAAAATTAGCATGGCCTAGTATCAAAATGTGAAGGAAAAGGCAAAAAAGGTAAAAGCTTGCTATTTTTGAGGCTGAGGATCTGAGGATTCGACGTGCCCGATTCGGTCGCCAAGAGCTTCGAAGAGGCCTACCTGGGATGATATTTAGCAAAAAAATGAATGAGAAATAAGAAAAAAAATTAGCAAGGTCTAGTATTAAAAAGTGAAGGAAAAGGCAAAAAAGGTAAAAGGTAAAAGCTTGCTATTTAGGATGCTGAGGACCCGGGGATTCGACGTGGTCGATCCGGTCGCCAGGGGCTTCGAGGAGGCCTGCCTGGGATGATATTAAGCAAAAACATGAATGAGAAATCAGAAAAAAAATTAGCAAGACCTAGTATTAAAAAGTGAAGGAAAAGGCAAAAAGGTAAAAGGTAAAAGCTTGCTATTTTGTAGGCTGAGGATCCGGGGATTCGACGTGTCCGATCCGGTGGCCAGGGGCTTCGAGGAGGCCCGCCTGGGATGACATTTAGCAAAAAGACGAATGAGAAAAAAGGAAAAAAATTAGCAAGGCCTAGTATCAAAAACTGAAGGAAAAGGCAAAAAAAGGTAAAAAGTAAAAAGTAAAAGCTTACTATTTTGGAGGTTGAGGATCTGAGGATTCGACGTGCCCGATTCGGTCGCCAAGTGCTTCGAGGAGGCCTATCTGGGATGATATTCAGCAAAAAAATGAATAAGAAATAAGAAAAAAAATTAGCAATGCCCAGTATTTTTAAGTGAAGGAAAAGGCAAAAATGATAAAAGGTAAAAGCTTGCTATTTTGGAGGCTGAGGATCCAAGGATTCGACGTGCTCGACCCGGTGGCCAGGGGCTTCGAGGAGTCCTGCATGGGATGATATTCAGCAAAAAAATGAATGAGAAATAAGAAAGAAAATTAGCAAGGCCTAGTATTAAAAAGTGAAGGAAAAGACAAAAAAGGTAAAAGGTAAAAGCTTGCTATTTTGGAGGCTGAGGATCCGGGGATTCGACGTGCTCGATCCAGTGGCCAGGGGCATCGAGGAGGCCTGCCTGGGATGTTATTCAGCAAAAAAATGAATGAAAAATAAGAAAAAAAATTAGCAAGGCATACTATTAAAAAGTGAAGGATAAGGCAAAAAAGGTAAAAGGTAAAAGTTTGCTATTTTGGAGGCTGAGGATCCGGGGATTCGACGTGCTCGATCCGGTGGCCAGGAGCTTCGAAGAGGCCTGCCTGGGATGATATTCAGTAAAAAAATGAATGAGAAACAAGAAAAAAAATTAGCAAGGCCTAGTATCAAAAAGTGAAGGAAAAGGCAAAAAGGTAAAAGGTAAAAGCTTGCTATTTTGTAGGCTGAGGATCCGGGGATTCGATGTGTCCGATCCGGTGGCCAGGGGCTTCGAGGTGGCCTGCCTGGGATGATATTTAGCAAAAAGATGAATGAGAAAAAGGGAAAAAAATTTGCAAGGCCTAGTATCAAAAAGTGATGGAAAAGGCAAAAAAGGTAAAAGGTAAAAGCTTGCTATTTTGGAGGCTGAGCATCTGAGGATTCGACGTGCCCGATTCGGTGGCAAGGAGCTTCGAGGAGGCCTGCCTGGGATGATATTCAGCAAAAAAATGAATGAGAAATAAGAAAAAACATTAGCAAGGCATAGTATTAAAAAGTGAAGGAAAAGGCAAAAAAGGTAAAAGGTAAAAGCTTGCTATTTTGGAGGCTTAGCATCTGGGGAATCGACGTGCTCGATCCGGTGGCCAGGGGCTTCGAGGAGGCCTGCCTAGAATGATATTCAGCAAAAAAATAAATGAGAAATAAGAAAAAAAATTAGCAAGGCATAGTATTAAAAAGTGAAGGAAAAGGCAAAAAAGGTAAAAGGTAAAAGGTTTCTATTTTGGAGGCTGAGCATCCGGGGATTCGACGTGCTCGATCCGGTGGCCAGGGGCTTCGAGGAGGCCTGCCTAGAATGATATTCAGCAAAAAAATGAATGAGAAATAAGAAAAAAAATTAGCAACGCATAGTATTAAAAAGTGATGGAAAAGGCAAAAAAGGTAAAAGGTAAAAGCTTGCTATTTTGGAGGCTGAGCATCCGGGGATTCGACGTGCGCGATCCGGTGGGCAGGGGCTTCGAGAAGGCCTGCCGAGGATGATACTCAGTAAAAAGATGAATGAGAAAAACGGAAAAAAATTAGCAGGCCTAGTATCAAAATGTGAAGGAAAAGGCAAAAAAGATAAAAGGTAAAAGCTTGCAATTTTGGAGGCTGAGGATCTGAGGATTCGACGTGCCCGATTCGGTAGCCAAGAGCTTCGAGGAGGCCTACCTGGAATGATATTCAGCAAAAAAATGAATGAGAAATAATAAAAAAAATTAGCAAGGCCTAGTATTAAAAAGTTAAGGAAAAGGCTAAAAAGGTAAAAGGTAGAAGCTTGCTATTTTGGAGGCTGAGGATCCGGGGATTCGACGTGCTCGATCCCGTGGCCAGGGGCTTCGAGCAGGCCTGCCTGGGATGATATTCAGCAAAAAAATGAATGAGAAATAAGAAAAAACATTAGCAAGGCCTAGTATTAAAAAGTCAAGGAAAAGGCAAAAAAGGTAAAAGGTAAAAGCTTGCTATTTTGGAGGCTGAGGATCCAGGGATTCGACGTGGTCGATCCGGTGGCTGGGTTCTTCGAGGAGGTCTGCCTGGGATGATATTCAGCAAAAAGATGATTGAGAAAAAGGGAAAAAGATTAGCAAGGCCTAGTATCAAAAAGTGAAGGAAAAAGCAAAAAGGGCAAAAGGTAAAAGCTTGCTATTTTGGAGGCTGAGGATCTGAGGATGCGACGTGCCCGATTCGGTCGCCAAGAGCTTCGAGGAGGCCTACCTGGGATGATATTCAGTAAAAAAATGAATGAGAAATAGGAAAAAATATTAGCAAGGCCTAGTATAAAAAAGTGAAGGAAAAGGCAAAAAAGGTAAAAGGTAAAAGCTTGCTATTTTGGAGGCTGAGGATACGGGGATTCGACGCGCTCGATCCGTAGGCCAGGGGCTTCGAAGTGGCCTGCCTGGAATGATATTCAGCAAAAAAATCAATGAGAAATAAGAAAAAAAATTAGCAAGGCCTAGTATTAAAAAGTGAAGGAAAAGGTAAAAAAGTTAAAAGGTAAAAGCGTGCTATTTTGGAGGCTGAGGATCCGGGGATTCAACGTGCTCGATCCGGTGGCCATGGGCTTCGAGGAGGCTTGCCTGGGATGATATTTAGCAAAAAGATGAATGAGAAAAAGGGAAAAAAATTAGCAAGGCCTAGTTTCAAAAAGTGAAGGAAAAGACAAAAAGGTAAAAGGTAAAAGCTTGCTATTTTGTAGGCTGAGGATCCAGGGATTCGACGTGTCCGATCCGGTGGCCAGGGGCTTCGAGGAGGCCTGCCTGGGATGATATTTAGGAAAAAGATGAATGAGAAAAAGGGAAAAAAATTAGCAAGCCCTAGTATCAAAAAATGATGGAAAAGGCAAAAAAGGTAAAAGGTAAAAGCTTGTTATTTTGGAGGCTGAGCATCTGAGGATTCGACGTGCCCGATTCGGTCGGCAAGAGCTTCGAGGAGGCCTACCTGGGATGATATTCAGTAAAAAAATGAACGAGAAATAAGAAAAAATATTAGCAAGGCCTAGTATTCAAAAGTGAAGGAAAAGGCAAAAAAGGTAAAAGGTAAAAGCTTGCTATTTTGGAGGCTGAGGATCCGGGGATTCGACGTGCTCGATCCGGTGGCCAGGGGCTTCGAGGAGGCCTGCCTGGAATGTTATTCAGCAAAATAATGAATGAAAAATAAGAAAAAATTTTTGCAAGGCATAGTATTAAAAAGTGAAGGAAAAGGCAAAAAAGGTAAAAGGTAAAAGATTGCTATTTTGGAGGCTGAGGATCCGGGGATTCGACGTGCTCGATCCGGTGGCAAGGAGCTTCGAAGAGGCCTGCCTGGGATGATATTCAGCAAAAAAATGAATGAGAAACAAGAAAAAAAATTAGCAAGGCCTAGTATCAAAAAGTGAAAGAAAAGGCAAAAAGGTAAAAGGTAAAAGCTTGCTATTTTGTAGGCTGAGGATCCGGGGATTCGATGTGTCCGATCCGGTGGCCAGGGGCTTCGAGGAGGCCTGCCTGGGATGATATTTAGCAAAAAGATGAATGAGAAAAAGGGAAAAAATTTAGCAAGGCCTAGTATCAAAAAGTGATGTAAAAGGCAAAAAAGGTAAAAGCTATTTTGGAGGCTGAGCATCTGAGGATTCGACGTGCCCGATTCGGTCGCCAAGAGATTCGAGGAGGCATACCTGGGATGATATTCAGCAAAAAAATGAATGAGAAATAAGTAAAAAAATTAGCAAGACCTAGTATTAAAAAGTGAAGGAAAAGGCAAAAAAGGTAAAAGGTAAAAGCTTGCTATTTTGGAGACTGAGGATCTGAAGATTCGACATGCACGATTCGGTCCCCAAGAGCTTCGAGGAGGCCTACCTGGGATGATATTCAGTAAAAAAATGAATGAGAAATAAGATAAAATATTAGGAAGACCTAGTATTAAAAAGTGAAGGAAAAGGCAAAAAAGGTAAAAGGTAAAAGCTTGCTATTTTGGAGGCTGAGGACCCGGGGATTCGACGTGCTCAATCCGGTGGCTAGGGGCTTCGAGGAGGCCTGCCTGGAATGATATTCAGTAAAAAGATGAATGAGAAATTAGAAAAAAAATTAGCAAGGCCTAGTATCAAAAAAAGAAGGAAAAGACAAAAAGGTAAAAGGTAAAAGCTTCCTATTTTGCAGGCTGAGGATCCGGGGATTCGACGTGTCCGATCCGGTGGCCAGGGGCTTCGAGGAGGCCTGCCTGGGATGATATTTAGCAAAAAAATGAATGAGAAATAAGAAAAAAAATTAGCAAGACATAGTATTAAAAAGTGAAGGAAAAGGCAAAAAAGGTAAAAGGTAAAAGCTTGCTATTTTGGAGGCTGAGCATCAGGGGATTCGACGTGCGCGGTCCGGTGGGCAGGGGCTTCGAGGAGGCCTGCCGAGCATGATACCCAGCAAAAAGATGAATGAGAAAAAGGGAAAAAAATTAGCAGGCCTAGTATCAAAATGTAAAGGAAAAGGCAAAAAAGATAAAAGGTAAAAGATTGCAATTTTGGAGGCTGAGGATCTGAGGATTCGACGTGCCTGATTCAGTCGCCAAGAGCTTCGAGGAGGCCTACCTGGAATGATATTCAGCAAAAAAATGAATGAGAAATAAGAAAAAAAATTAGGAAGGCCTAGTATTAAAAAGTTAAGGAAAAGGGTAAAAAGGTAAAAGGTAGAAGCTTGCTATTTTGGAGGCTGAGGATCCGGGGATTCGACGTGCTCGATCCCGTGGCCAGGGGCTTCGAGGAGGCCTGCCTGGGATGATATTCAGCAAAAAAATGAATGAGAAATAAGAAAAAACATTAGCAAGGCCTAGTATTAAAAAGTGAAGGAAAAGGCAAAAAAGGTAAAAGGTAAAAGATTGCTATTTTGGAGGCTGAGGATCCAGGGATTCGACGTGGTCGATCCGGTGGCCAGGGGCTTCGAGGAGGTCTGCCTGGGATGATATTCAGCAAAAAGATGAATGAGAAAAAGGGAAAAAAATTAGCAAGGCTTAGTATCAAAATGTGAAGGAAAAGGCTAAAAAGGTAAAAGGTAAAAGCTTGCTATTTTGGAGGCTAAGGATCCGGGGATTCGACGTGCTAGATCCCGTGGCCAGGGGCTTCGAGGAGGCCTGCCTGGGATGATATTCAGCAAAAAAATGAATGAGAAATAAGAAAAAACATTAGCAAGGCCTAGTATTAAAAAGTGAAGGAAAAGGCAAAAGGTAAAAGCTTGCTATTTTGGAGGCTGAGGATCCGGGGATTCGACGTGGTGGATCCTGTGGCCAGGGGCTTCGAGGAGGTCTGCCTAGGATGACATTCAGCAAAAAAATGAATGAGAAAAAGGGAAAAAACATAGCAAGGCTTAGTATCAAAATGTGAAGGAAAAGGCAAAAAAGGAAAAAGGTAAAAGCTTGCTATTTTGGAGGCTGAGGATCTGAGGATTCGACGTGCCCGATTCGGTCGCCAAGAGCTTCGAAGAGACCTACCTGGTATGATATTCAGCAAAAAAATGAATGAGAAATAAGAAAAAAAATTAGCAAGGCCTAGTATTAAAAAGTGAAGGAAAATACAAAAAGGTAAAAGGTAAAAGCTTGCTATTTTGTAGGCTGAGGATCCGGGGATTCGACATGTCCGATCCGGTGGCCAGGGGCTTCGAGGAGGCCTGCCTGGGATGATATTTAGCAAAAAGATGAATGAGAAAAAGGGAAAGAAATTAGCAAGGCCTAGTATCAAAAAGTGAAGGAAAAGGCAAAAAAGGTAAAAGGTAAAAGCTTGCTATTTTGGAGGCTGAGAATCCGGGGATTCGACGTGCTCGATCCGGTGGCCAGGGGCATCGAGGAGGCCTGCCTGGGATGATATTCAGCAAAAAAATGAATGAGAAATAAGAAAAAAAATTAGCAAGGCCAAGTATTAAAAAGTGAAGGAAAAGGCAAAAAAGGTAAAAGGTAAAAGCTTGCTATCTTGGAGGCTGAGGATCCGGGGATTCGACGTGCTCGATCCGGTGGCCCCGGGCATCGAGGAGGCCTGCCTGGGATGATATTCAGCAAAAAAATGAATGAGAAATGAGAAAAAAAATTAGCAAGGCCTAGTATTAAAAAGTGAAGGAAAAGGCAAAAAAGGTAAAAGGTAAAAGCTTGCTATATTGGAGGCTGAGGATCCGGGGATTCGACGTGCTCGATCCGGTGGCCAGGGGCTTCGAGGAGGCCTGCCTAGGATGAAATTTGCAAAAAGATGAATGAGAAAAACGGAAAAAAATTAGCAAGTCCTAGTATCAAAAAGTGAAGGAAAAGACAAAAAAGGTAAAAGGTAAAAGCTTGCTATTTTGGAGGCTGAGGATCTGAGGATTCGACGTGCCCGATTCTGTCGCCAAGAGCTTCGAGAAGGCCTACCTGGGATGATATTCAGTAAAAAAATGAATGAGAAATAAGAAAAAATATTAGCAAGGCCTAGTATAAAAAATTGAAGGAAAAGGCAAAAAAGGTAAAAGGTAAGAGCTTGCTATTTTGGAGGCTTAGGATCCGGGGATTCGACGTGCTCGATCCGGAGGCCAGGGGCTTCGAGGTGGCCTGCCTGGAATGATATTCAGCAAAAAAATGAATGAGAAATAAGAAAAAAAATTAGCAAGGCCTAGTATTAAAAAGTGAAGGAAAAGGCAAAAAGTTAAAAGGTAAAAGCTTCCTATTTTGCAGGCTGAGGATCCGGGGATTCGACGTGTTCGATCCGGTGGCCAGGGGCTTCGAGGAGGCCTGCCTGGGATGATATTTAGCAAAAAGATGAATGAGAAAAAAGAAAAAAAATTAGCAAGGCCTAGTATCAAAAAGTGAAGGAAAAGACAAAAAAGGTAAAAGGTAAAAGCTTACTATCTTGGAGGCTGAGGATCTGAGGATTCGTCGTGCCCGATTCGGTCCCAAAGAGCTTCGAGGAGGCCTACCTGGGATGATATTCAGTAAAAAAATGAATGAGAAATAAGAAAAAATATTAGCAAGGCCTAGTATAAAAAAGTGAAGGAAAGGCAAAAAGGTAAAAAGTAAAAGCTTGCTACTTTGGTGGCTGAGGATTCGGGGATTCGACGTGCTCGATCCGGTGGCCTGGGGCTTCGAGGAGGCCTGCCTAGAATGATATTCAGCAAAAAAATGAATGAGAACTAAGAAAAAAAATTAGCAAGGCTTAGTATTAAAAAGTGAAGGAAAAGGCAAAAAAGGTAAAAGGTAAAAGCTTGCTATTTTGGAGGCTGGGCACCCGGGGATTGGACGTGCGCGATCCGGTGGGCAGGGGCTTCGAGGAGGCCTGCCGAGGATGATACTCAGCAAAAACATGAATGAGAAAAAGGGAAAAAAATTAGCAGGCCTAGTATCAAAATGTGAAGGAAAAGGCAAAAAAGATAAAAGGTAAAAGCTTGCAATTTTGGAGGCTGAGGATCTGAAGATTCGACGTGCCCGATTCGGTCGCCAAGAGCTTCGAGGAGGCCTACCTGAAATGATATTCAGCAAAAAAATGAATGAGAAATAAGAAAAAAAATTAGCAAGGTCTTGTATTTAAAATGTTAAGGAAAAGGCTAAAAAGGTAAAAGGTAGAAGCTTGCTATTTTGGAGGCTGAGCATCCGGGGATTCGACGTGGTGGATCCGGTGGCCAGGGGCTTCGAGGAGGTCTGCCTGGGATGATATTCAGCAAAAAAATGAATGAGAAAAAGGGAAAAAACTTAGCAAGGCTTAGTATCAAAATGTGAAGGAATAGGCAAAAAAGGTAAAAGGTAAAAGCTTGCTATTTTGGAGGCTGAGTATCTGAGGATTCGACGTGCCCGATTCGGTCGCCAAGAGCTTGGAAGAGGCCTACATGGGATGATATTCAGCAAAAAAATAAATGAGAAATAAGAAAAAAAATTAGCAAAGCCTAGTATTAAAAGTGAAGGAAAAGGCAAAAAAGGAAAAAGGTAAAAGCTTGCTATTTTGGATGCTGAGGACCTGGGGATTCGACGTGGTCGATCCGGTGGCCAGGGGCTTCGAGGAGGCCTGCCTGGGATGATATTCCGCAAAAACATGAATGAGAAATAAGAAAAAAAATTAGCAAGGTCTAGTATCAGAAAGTGAAGGAAAAGGCAAAAAGGTAAAAGGTAAAAGCTTGCTATTTTGTAGGCTGAGGATCCTGGGATTCGATGTGTCCGATCCGGTGGCCAGGGGCTTCGAGGAGGCCTGCCTGGGATGATATTTAGCAAAAAGATGAATGAGAAAAAGGGAAAAAAATTTGCAAGGCCTAGTATCAAAAAGTGAAGGAAAAGGCAAAAAAGGTAAAAGATAAAAAGTAAAAGTTTGCTATTTTGGAGGTTGAGGATCTGAGGATTCGACGTGCCCGATTCGGTCGCCAAGAGCTTCGAGGAGGCCTATCTTGGATGGTATTCAGCAAAAAAATGAATGAGAAATAAGAAAAAAAATTACCAATGCCCAGTATTAAAAAGTGAAGGAAAATGCAAAAAAGGTAAAAGGTAAAAGCTTGCTATTTTGGAGGATAAGGATCCGGGGATTCGACGTGCTCGACCCGGTGGCCAGGGGCTTCGAGGAGTCCTGCCTGATATGATATTCGGCAAAAAAATGTTTGAGAAATAAGAAAAAAAATTAGCAAGGCCTAGTATTAAAGAGTGAAGGAAAAGGCAAAAAAGGTAAAAGGTAAAAGCTTGCTATTTTGGAGGCTGAGGATCTGGGGATTCGACGTGCTCGATCCGGTGGCCAGGGGCATCGAGGAGGCCTGCCTGGGATGATATTCAGCAAAAAAATGAATGAGAAATAAGAAAAAAAATTAGCAAGGCCTAGTATTAAAAAGTGAAGGAAAAGGCAAAAAAGGTAAAAGGTAAAAGTTTGCTATTTTCGAGGCTGAGGATCCGGGGATTCGACGTGCTCGATCCGGTGGCCAGGAGCTTCGAGGAGGCCTGCCTGGGATGTTATTTAGCAAAAAGATGAATGAGAAAAAGGGAAAAAAATTAGCAAGGCCTAGTATCAAAAAGTGAAGGAAAAATCAAAAAAGGCAAAAGGTAAAAAGTAAAAGCTTGCTATTTTGGCGGTTGAGGATCTGAGGATTTGACGTGCCCGATTCGGTCGCCAAGAGCTTCGAGGAGGTCTATCTGGGATGATATTCTGCAAAAAAATGAATGACAAATAAGAAAAAAATTAGCAATGCCCAGTATTAAAAAGTAAAGGAAAAGGCAAAAAAGGTAACAGGTAAAAGCTTGCTATTTTGGAGGCTGAGGATCCGGGGATTTGACGTGCTCGACCCGGTGGCCAGGGGCTTCGAGGAGTCCTGCCTGGGATGATATTCAGCAAAAAAATGAATGAGAAATAAGAAAAAAAATTAGCAAGGCCTAGTATTAAAAAGTGAAGGAAAAGGCAAAAAAGGTAAAATGTAAAAGCTTGCTATTTTGGAGGCTGAGGATCCGGGGATTCGACGTGCTCGATCCGGTAGCCAGGGGCATCGAGGAGGCCTGCCTGGGATGATATTCAGCAAAAAAATGAATGAGAAATAAGAAAAAAAATTAGCAAGGCCTAGTATTAAAAAGTGAAGGAAAAGGCAAAAAAGGTAAAAGGTAAAAGCTTGCTATTTTGGAGGCTGAGGATCCGGGGATTCGACGTGCTCGATCCGGTGGCCAGGGGCTTCGAGGAGGCCTGCCTAGGATGATATTTAGCAAAAAGATGAATGAGAAAAAGGGAAAAAAATTAGCAAGGCCTAATATCAAAAAGTGAAGGAAAAGACAAAAAAGGTAAAAGGTAAAAGCTTGCTATTTTGGAGGCTGAGGATCCCGGGATTCGACGTGCTCGACCCGGTGGCCAGGGGCTTCGAGGAGTCCTGCCTGGGATGATATTCAGCAAAAACATGAATGAAAAATAACAAAAAAAATTAGCAAGGCCTAGTACTAAAAAGTTATGGAAAAGGCAAAAAAGGTAAAAGGTAAAAGCTTGCTATTTTGGAGGCTGAGGATCCGGGGATTCGACGTGCTCGATCCGGTAGCCAGGGGCATCGAGGAGGCCTGCCTGGGATGATATTCAGCAAAAAAATGAATGAGAAATAAGAAAAAAAATTAGCAAGGCCCAGTATTAAAAAGTGAAGGAAAAGGCAAAAAAGGTAAAAGGTAAAAGCCTGCTATTTTGGAGGCTGAGGATCCGGGGATTCGACGTGCTCGATCCGGTGGCCATGGGCTTCGAGGAGGCCTGCCTAGGATGATATTTAGCAAAAATATGAATGAGAAAAAGGGAAAAAAATTAGCAAGGCCTAATATCAAAAAGTGAAGGAAAAGACAAAAAAGGTAAAAGGTAAAAGCTTGCTATTTTGGAGGCTGAGGATCTGAGGATTCGACTTGCCCGATTCGGTCGCCAAGTGCTTCGAGGAGGCCTACCTGGGATGATATTCAGTAAAAAAATGAATGAGAAATAAGAAAAAATATTAGCAAGGCCTAGTATAAAAAAGTGAAGGAAAAGGCAAAAAAGGTAAAAGGTAAAAGCTTGCTATTTTGGAGGCTGAGGATCCAGGGATTTGACGTGCTCGATCCGGAGGCCAGGGGTTTCGAGGTGGCCTGCCTGGGATGATATTCAGCAAAAAAATGAATGAGAAATAAGAAAAAAAATTAGCAAGGCCTAGTATTAAAAAGTGAAGGAAAAGGCAAAAAAGGTAAAAGGTAAAAGCTTGCCATTTTGGAGGCTGAGGATCCGGGGATTCAACGTGCTCGATCCGGTGGCCATGGGCTTCGAGGAGGCCTGCCTGGGATGATATTTAGAAAAAAGATGAATGAGAAAAAGGGAAAAAAATTAGCAACGCCTAGTATCAAAATGTGAAGGAAAAGACAAAAAAGGTAAAAGGTAAAAGCTTGCTATTTTGGAGGCTGAGGATCTGAGGATTCGACGTGCCCAATTCGGTCGCCACGAGCTTCGAGGAGGCCTACCTGGGATGATATTCAGCAAAAAAATGAATGTGAAATAAGAAAAAATATTAGCAAGGCCTAGTATTAAAAAGTGAAGGAAAAGGCAAAAAAGGTAAAAGGTAAAAGCTTGCTATTTTGGAGGCTGAGGATCCGGGGATTCGACGTGCTCGATCCGGTGGCCAGGGGCTTCGAGGAGGGCTGCCTCTAATGATATTCAGCAAAAAAATGAATGAGAAATAAGAAAAAAAATTAGCAAGGCCTAGTATTAAAAAGTGAAGGAAAAGGCAAAAAAGGTAAAAGGTAAAAGCTTGCTATTTTGGAGGCTGAGGATCCGGGGATTCGACGTGTGCGATCCGGTGGCCAGGGGCTTCGAGGAGGCCTGCCTGGAATGATATTCAGCAAAAAGTTGAATGAGAAATAAGAAAAGAAATTAGCAAGGCCTAGTATCAAAAAGTGAAGGAAAAGGCAAAAAGGTAAAAGGTAAAAGCTTGCTATTTTGCAGGCTGAGGATCCAGGGATTCGACGTGTCCGATCCAGTGGCCAGGGGCTTCGAGGAGGCCTGCCTGGGATGATATTTAGCAAAAATATGAATGAGAAAAAGGGAAAAAAATTAGCAAGGCCTAGTATCAAAAAGTGATAGAAAAGGCAAAAAAGGTAAAAGGTAAAAGCTTGCTATTTTGGAGGCTGAGGATCTGGGGATTCGACGTGCTCGATCCCGTGGCCAGGGGCTTCGAGGAGGCCTGCCTGGGATGATATTCAGCGAAAAAATGAATGAGAAATAAGAAAAAACATTAGCAAGGCCTAGTATTAGAAAGTGATAGAAAAGGCAAAAAAGGTAAAAGGTAAAAGCTTGCTATTTTGGAGGCTGAGGATCCGGGGATTCGACGTGCTCGATCCCGTGGCCAGGGGCTTCGAGGAGGCCTGCCTGGGATGATATTCAGCAAAAAAATTAATGAGAAATAAGAAAAAAAATTAGCAAGGCCTAGTATTAAAAAGTGAAGGAAAAGGCAAAAAAGGTAAAAGGTAAAAGCTTGCTATTTTGGAGGCTGAGGATCCGGGGATTCGACGTGCTCGATTCGGTCGCCAGGGGCTTCGAGAACGCCTGCCTGGGATGATATTCAGCAAAAAGATGAATGAGAAAAAGGGAAAAAAATTAGCAGGCCTAGTATCAAAATGTGAAGGAAAAGGCAAAAAAGATAAAAGGTAAATGCTTGCAATTTTGGATGCTGAGGATTCGACGTGCCCGATTCGGTTGCCAAGAGCTTCGAGGAGGCCTACCAGGGATGATATTCAGCAAAAAAATGAATGAGAAACAAGAAAAAAAATTAGCAAGGCTTAGTATTAAAAAGTTAAGGAAAAGGCTAAAAAGGTAAAAGCTTGCTATTTTGGAGGCTGAGGATCCGGGGATTCGACGTGCTCGATCCCGTGGCCAGGGGCTTCGAGGAGGCCTGCCTGGGATGATATTCAGCAAAAAAATGAATGAGAAATAAGAAAAAACATTAGCAAGGCCTAGTATTAAAAAGTGAAGGAAAAGGCAAAAAAGGTAAAAGGTAAAAGCTTGCTATTTTGGAGGCTGAGGATCCGGGGATTCAACGTGCTCGATCCGGTGGCCATGGGCTTCGAGGAGGCCTGCCTGGGATGATATTTAGAAAAAAGATGAATGAGAAAAAGGGAAAAAAATTAGCAACGCCTAGTATCAAAAAGTGAAGGAAAAGATAAAAAAGGTAAAAGGTAAAAGCTTGCTATTTTGGAGGCTGAGGATCTGAGGATTCGACGTGCCCAATTCGGTCGCCACGAGCTTCGAGGAGGCCTACCTGGGATGATATTCAGCAAAAAAATGAATGTGAAATAAGAAAAAATATTAGCAAGGCCTAGTATTAAAAAGTGAAGGAAAAGGCAAAAAAGGTAAAAGGTAAAAGCTTGCTATTTTGGAGGCTGAGGATCCGGGGATTCGACGTGCTCGATCCGGTGGCCAGGGGCTTCGAGGAGGCCTGCCTCTAATGATATTCAGCAAAAAAATGAATGAGAAATAAGAAAAAAAATTAGCAAGGCCTAGTATTAAAAAGTGAAGGAAAAGGCAAAAAAGGTAAAAGGTAAAAGCTTGCTATTTTGGAGGCTGAGGATCCGGGGATTCGACGTGTGCGATCCGGTGGCCAGGGGCTTCGAGGAGGCCTGCCTGGAATGATATTCAGCAAAAAGTTGAATGAGAAATAAGAAAAGAAATTAGCAAGGCCTAGTATCAAAAAGTGAAGGAAAAGGCAAAAATGTAAAAGGTAAAAGCTTGCTATTTTGCAGGCTGAGGATCCAGGGATTCGACGTGTCCGATCCAGTGGCCAGGGGCTTCGAGGAGGCCTGCCTGGGATGATATTTAGCAAAAATATGAATGTGAAAAAGGGAAAAAAATTAGCAAGGCCTAGTATCAAAAAGTGATAGAAAAGGCAAAAAAGGTAAAAGGTAAAAGCTTGCTATTTTGGAGGCTGACGATCCGGGGATTCGACGTGCTCGATCCCGTGGCCAGGGGCTTCGAGGAGGCCTGCCTGGGATGATATTCAGCGAAAAAATGAATGAGAAATAAGAAAAAACATTAGCAAGGCCTAGTATTAGAAAGTGATAGAAAAGGCAAAAAAGGTAAAAGGTAAAAGCTTGCTATTTTGGAGGCTGAGGATCCGGGGATTCGACGTGCTCGATCCCGTGGCCAGGGGCTTCGAGGAGGCCTGCCTGGGATGATATTCAGCAAAAAAATTAATGAGAAATAAGAAAAAAAATTAGCAAGGCCTAGAATTAAAAAGTGAAGGAAAAGGCAAAAAAGGTAAAAGGTAAAAGCTTGCAATTTTGGAGGCTGAGGATCCGGGGATTCGACGTGCTCGATTCGGTCGCCAGGGGCTTCGAGAAGGCCTGCCTGGGATGATATTCAGCAAAAAGATGAATGAGAAAAAGGGAAAAAAATTAGCAGGCCTAGTATCAAAATGTGAAGGAAAAGGCAAAAAAGATAAAAGGTAAATGCTTGCAATTTTGGATGCTGAGGATTCGACGTGCCCGATTCGGTTGCCAAGAGCTTCGAGGAGGCCTACCAGGGATGATATTCAGCAAAAAAATGAATGAGAAACAAGAAAAAAAATTAGCAAGGCTTAGTATTAAAAAGTTAAGGAAAAGGCTAAAAAGGTAAAAGCTTGCTATTTTGGAGGCTGAGGATCCGGGGATTCGACGTGCTCGATCCCGTGGCCAGGGCTTCGAGGAGGCCTGCCTGGGATGATATTCAGCAAAAAAATGAATGAGAAATAAGAAAAAACATTAGCAAGGCCTAGTATTAAAAAGTGAAGGAAAAGGCAAAAAAGGTAAAAGGTAAAAGCTTGCTATTTTGGAGGCTGAGGATCTGAGGATTTGACGTGCCCGATTCGGTCGCCAAGAGCTTCGAAGAGGCCTACCTGGGATGATATTCAGCAAAAAAATTAATGTGAAATAAGAAAAAAAATTAGCAAGGCCTAGTATTAAAAAGTGAAGGAAAAGGCGAAAAAGGTAAAAGGTAAAAGCTTGCTATTTTGGATGCTGAGGACCCGGCGATTCGACGTGGTCGATCTGGTGGCCAGGGGCTTCGAGGAGGCCTGCCTGGGATGATATTCAGGAAAAACATGAATGAGAAACAAGAAAAAAGTGAAGGAAAAGGTAAAAAAAGGTAAAATGTAAAAGCTTGCTATTTTGGAGGCTGAGGATCTGAGGATTCGACGTGCCCGATTCGGTTGCTAAGAGCTTCGAGGAGGCTTATCTGGGATGATATTCAGCAAAAAAATGAATGAGAAATAAGAAAAGAAATTAGCAATGCCCAGTATTAAAAAGTGAAGGAAAAGGCAAAAAAGGTAAGAGGTAAAAGCTTGCTATTTTGGAGGCTGAGGATCCGGGGATTCGACGTGCTCGACCCGGTGGCCAGGGGCTTCGAGGAGTCCTGCCTGGGATGATATTCAGCAACAAAATGAATGAGAAATAAGAAAAAAAATTAGCAAAGCCTAGTATTAAAAAGTGAAGGAAAAGGCAAAAAAGGTAAAAGGTAAAAGCTTGCTATTTTGGAGGCTGAAGATCTGGGGATTCGACGTGCTCGATCCGGTGGCCAGGGGCATCGAGGAGGCCTGCCTGGGATGATATTCAGCAAAAAAATGAATGAGAAATAAGAAAAAAAATTAGCAAGGCCTAGTATTAAAAAGTGAAGGAAAAGGCAAAAAAGGTAAAAGGTAAAAGTTTGCTATTTTCGAGGATGAGGATCCGGGGATTCGACGTGCTCGATCCGGTGGCCAGGAGCTTCGAGGAGGCCTGCCTGGGATGTTATTTAGCAAAAAGATGAATGAGAAAAAGGGAAAAAAATTAGCAAGGCCTAGTATCAAAAAGTGAAGGAAAAATCAAAAAATGCAAAAGGTAAAAGCTTGCTATTTTGGAGGTTGAGGATCCGGGGATTCGACGTGGTCGCTCCGGTGGCCAAGGGCTTTGAGGAGGTCTGCCTGGGATGATATTCAGCAAAAAGATGAATGAGAAAAAGGGAAAAAAATTAGCAAGGCCTAGTATCAAAATGTGAAGGAAAAGGCCAAAAAGGTAAAAGGTAAAAGCTTGCTATTTTGGAGGCTGAGGATCTGAGGATTTGACGTGCCCGATTCGGTCGCTAAGAGCTTCGAAGAGGCCTACCTGGGATGATATTCAGCAAAAAAATGAATGAGAAATAAGAAAAAAAATTAGCAATGCCCAGTATTAAAAAGTGAAGGAAAAGGCAAAAAAGGTAAAAGGTAAAAGCTTGCTATTTTGGAGGCTGAGGATCCGGGGATTCGACGTGCTCGACCCGGTGGCCAGGAGCTTCGAGGAGTCCTGCCTGGGATGATATTCAGCAAAAAAATGAATGAGAAATAAGAAAAAAAACTAGCAAGGCCTAGTATTAAAAAGTGAAGGAAAAGGCAAAAAAGGTAAAAGGAAAAAGCTTGCTATTTTGGAGGCTGAGGATCCGGGGATTCGACGTGCTCGATCCGGTGGCCAGGGGCTTCGAGGAAGCCTGCCTGGGATGATATTCAGCAAAAAAATGAATGAGAAATAAGAAAAAAAATTAGCAAGGCCTGTTATTAAAAAGTGAAGGAAAAGGCAAAAAAGGTAAAATGTAAAATTTTGCTATTTTGGAGGCTGAGGATCCGGGGATTCGACGTGCTCGATCCGGTGGCCAGGAGCTTCGAAGAGGCCTGCCTGGGATGATATTCAGCAAAAAAATGAACGAGAAACAAGAAAAAAAATTAGCAAGGCCTAGTATCAAAAAGTGAAGGAAAAGGCAAAAAGGTAAAAGGTAAAAGCTTGCTATTTTGTAGGCTGAGGATCCGGGGATTCGATGTGTCCGATCCGGTGGCCAGGGGCTTCGAGGAGGCCTGCCTGGGATGATATTTAGCAAAAAGATGAATGAGAAAAAGGAAAAAAAATTAGGAAGGCCTGGTATCAAAAAGTGAAGGAAAAGGCAAAAAAGGTTAAAGGTAAACGCTTGCTATTTTGGAGGCTGAGGATCTGAGGATTCGACGTGCCCGATTCGGTCGCCAAGAGTTTCGAGGAGGCCTACCTGGAATGATATTCAGCAAAAACATGAATGAGAAATAAGAAAAAAAATTAACAAGGCCGAGTATTAAAAAGTGAAGGAAAAGGAAAAAAAGGTAAAAGGTAAAAGCTTGCTATTTTGGAGGCTGAGGATTCGGGGATTCGATGTGCTCGATCCGGTGGTCAGGGGCTTCGAGGAGGCCTGCGTGGGATGATATTCAGCAAAAAAATGAATGATAAATAAGAAAAAACATTAGCAAGGCCTAGTATTAAAAAGTGAAGGAAAAGGCAAAAAAGGTAAAAGGTGAAAGCTTGCTATTTTGGAGGCTGAGGATCCGGGGATTCGACGTGGTCGATCCGGTGGCCAAGGGCTTCGAGGAGGTCTGCCTGGGATGATATTTAGCAAAAAGATGAATGAGAAAAAAGGAAAAAAATTAGCAAGGCCGAGTATCAAAATGTGAAGTAAAAGGCAAAAAAGGTAAAAGGTAAAAGCTTGCTATTTTGGAGGCTGAGGATCTGAGGATTCGACGTGCCCGATTCGGTCGCCAAGAGCTTCGAAGAGGCCTACCTGGGATGATATTCAGCAAAAAAATGAATTAGAAATAAGAAAAAAAATTAGCAATGCCAAGTATTAAAAAGTGAAGGAAAAGGCAAAAAAGGTAAAAGGTAAAAGCTTGCTATTTTGGAGGCTGAGGATCCGGGGATTCGACGTGCTCGACCCGGTGGCCAGGGGCTTCGAGGAGTCCTGCCTAGGATGATATTCAGCAAAAAAATGAATGAGAAATAAGAAAAAAAATTAGCAAGGCCTAGTATTAAAAAGTGAAGGAAAAGGCAAAAAAGGTAAAAGGTAAAAGTTTGCTATTTTGGAGGCTGAGGATCCGGGGATTCGACTTGCTCGATCTGGTGGCCAGGAGCTTCGAAGAGGCCTGCCTGGGATGATATTCAGCAAAAAATTGAATGAGAAACAAGAAAAAAAATTAACAAGGCCTAGTATCAAAAAGTGAAGGAAAAGGCAAAAAGGTAAAAGGTAAAAGCTTGCTATTTTAGAGGCTGAGGATCCGGGGATTCGACGTGCTCGATTCGGTGGCCAGGAGCTTCGAAGAGGCCTGCCTGGGATGATATTCAGCAAAAAAATGAATGAGAAACAAGAAAAAAAATTAGCAAGGCCTAGTATCAAAAAGTGAAGGAAAAGGCAAAAAGGTAAAAGGTAAAAGCTTGCTATTTTGTAGGCTGAGAATCCGGGGATTCGATGTGTCCGATCCGGTGGCGAGGGGCTTCGAGAAGGCCTGCATGGGATGATATTTAGCAAAAAGATGAATGAGAAAAAGGGAAAAAAATTAGGAAGGCCTGGTATCAAAAAGTGAAGGAAAAGGCAAAAAAGGTAAAAGGTAAACGTTTGCTATTTTGGAGGGTAAGGATCTGAGGATTCGACGTGCCCGATTCGGTCGCCAAGAGTTTCGAGGAGGCCTACTTGGAATGATATTCAGCAAAAAAATGAATGAGAAATAAGGAAAAAAATTAGCAAGGCCGAGTATTAAAAAGTGAAGGAAATGGAAAAAAAGGTAAAAGGTAAAAGCTTGCTATTTTGGAGGCAGAGGATCCGGGGATTCGATGTGCTCGATCTGGTGGCCAGGGGCTTCGAGGAGGCCTGCCTGGGATGATATTCAGCAAAAAAATAAATGAGAAATAAGAAAAAAAATTAGCAAGGCCTAGTATTAAAAAGTGAAGGAAAAGGCAAAAAAGGTAAAAGGAAAAAGCTTCCTATTTTGGAGGCTGAGGATCCGGGGATTCGACGTGCTCGATCCGGTGGCCAGGGGCTTCGAGGAGGCCTGCCTGGGATGATATTCAGCAAAAAGATGAATGACAAAAAGGGAAAAAAATTAGCAAGGCCTAGTATCAAAATATGAAGAAAAAGGCAAAAAAGGTAAATGGTAAAAGCTTGCTATTTTGGAGGCTGAGGATCTGAGAATTCGACGTGCCCGATTCGGTCCCCAAGAGCTTCGAGGAGGACTCCCTGGGATGATATTCAGCAAAAAAATGAATGAGAAATAAGAAAAAAAATTAGCAAGGCCTAGTATTAAAAAGTGAAGGAAAAGGCAAAAAAAGGTAAAAGGTAAAAGCTTGCTATTTTGGAGGCTAAGGATCCGGGGATTCGACGTGGTCGATCTGGTGGCCAGAGGCTTCGAGGAGGCCTGCCTGGGATGATATTCAGCAAAAAAATGAATGAGAAATAAGAAAAAAAATTAGCAAGGCCTAGTATCAAAAAGTGAAGGAAAAGGCAAAAAGGTAAAAGGTAAAAGCTTGCTATTTTGCAGGCTGAGGATTCGGGGATTCGATGTGTCCGATCCCATGGCCAGGAGCTTCGAGGACGCCTGCCTGGGATGATATTTAGCAAAAAGATGAATGAGAAAAAGGGAAAAAAATTAGCAAGGCCTAGTATTAAAAAGTGAAGGAAAAGGCAAAAAAGGTAAAAGGTAAAAGCTTGTTATTTTGGAGGCTGAGGATCTGAGGATTCGACATGCCCGATTCGGTCGCCAAGAGCTTCGAGGAGGCCTACCTGGGATGATATTAAGCAAAAAAATGAATGAGAAAAAAGAAAAAAAATTAGCAAGGCCTAGTATTAAAAAGTAAGGGAAAAGGCAAAAAAGGTAAAAGGTAAAAGCTTGCTATTATGGAGGCCGAGGATCCGGGGATTCGACGTGCTCGATCCGGTGGCCAGGGGCTTCGAGAAGGCATGCCTGGGATGATATTTAGCAAAAAGATGAATGAGAAAAAGGGAAAAAACTTAGCAAGGCCTAGTATCAAAATGTGAAGGAAAAGGCAAAAAGGGTATAAGGTAAAAGCATGCTATTTTGGAGGCTGAGGATCTGAGGATTCGACGAGCCCGATTCGGTTGCCAAGAGCTTCGAGGATGCCTACCTCGGATGATATTCAGCAAAAAAATGAATGAGAAATAAGAAAAAAAATTAGCAAGGCCTAGTATTAAAAAGTGAAGGAAAAGCCAAAAAAGGTAAAAGGTAAAAGCTTGCTATTTTGGAGGCTGAGGATCCGGGGATTCGACGTGCTCGATCCGGTGGCCAGGGGCTTCGAAGAGGCCTGCCTGGGATGATATTCAGCAAAAAAATGAATGAGAAAAAAGAAAAAAAATTAGCAAGGCCTAGTATCAAAAAGTGAAGGAAAAGGCAAAAAGGTAAAAGGTAAAAGCCTGCTATTTTACAGGCTGAGGATCCGGGGATTCGACGTGCTAGATCCAGTGGCCAGGGTCTTCGAGGAGGCCTGCCTGGGATGATATTCAGCAAAAAAATGAATGAGAAATAAGAAAAAAAATTAGCAAGGCCTAGTATCAAAAAGTGAAGGAAAAGGCAAAAAGGTAAAAGGTAAAAGCCTGCTATTTTACAGGCTGAGGATCCGGGGATTTGATGTGTCCGATCCGGTGGCCAGGGGCTTCGAGGAGGCCTGCCTGGGATGATATTTAACAAAAAGATGAATGAGAAAAAGGGAAAAAAATTAGCAAGGCCTTGTATCAAAAAGTGAAGGAAAAGGCAAAAAAAGGTAAAAGGTAAAAGCTTGCTATTTTGGAGGCTGAGGATCTGAGGATTCGACGTGCCCGATTCGGTCGCCAAGAGCTTCGAGGAGGCCTACCTGGGATGATATTCAGCAAAAAAATGAATGAGAAATAAGAAAAAAAATTAGCAAGGCCTAGTATTAAAAAGTGAGGGAAAAGGTAAAAAAGGTAAAAGGTAAAAGCTTGCTATTATGGAGGCTGAGGATCCGGGGATTCGACGTGGTCGATCCGGTGGCCAGGGGCTTCGAGGTGGCCTGCCTGGGATGATATTCAGCAAAAAGATGAATGAGAAAAAGGGAAAAAAATTAGCAAGGCCTAGTATCAAAATGTGAAGAAAAAGGCAAAAAAGGTAAAAGGTAAAAGCTTGCTATTTTGGAGGCTGAGGATCTTAGGATTCGACGTGCCCGATTCGGTCGCCAATAGCTTCGAGGAGGCCTCCCTGGGATGAGATTCAGCAAAAAAATGAATGAGAAAGAAGAAAAAAATTTAGCAAGACCTAGTATAAAAAAGTGAAGGAAAAGGCAAAAAAGGTAAAAGGTAAAAGCTTGCTATTTTGGAGGTTGGGGATCCAGGGATTCGACGTGCTCGATCCGGTGGCCAGGGGCTTCGAGGAGGCCTGCCTGGGATGATATTCAGCAAAAGATTGAATGAGAAATAACAAAAAAAATTAGCAAGGCCTAGTATCAAAAAGTGAAGGAAAAGGCAAAAAGGTAAAAGGTAAAAGCTTGTTATTTTGCGAACTGAGGATCCGGGGATTCGATGTGGTCGATCCGGTGGCCAGGGGCTTCGAGGAGGCCTGCCTGGGATGATATTCAGCAAAAAGAAGAATGAGAAAAGGGGAAAAAAATTAGCAAGGCCTAGTATTAAAAACTGAAGGAAAAGGCAAAAAAGGTAAAAGCTAAAAGCTTGCTATTTTGGAGGCAGAGGATTCGACGTGCCCGATTCGGTCGCCAAGAGCTTCGAGAAAGGCACCTGAGAGGATATTCAGCAAAAAAATGAATGAGAAATAAGAAAAAAATTTAGAAAGACCTATTATTAAAAAGTGAAGTCAAAGGCAAAAAAGGTAAAAGGTAAAAGCTTGCCATTTTGTAGGTTGAG
This sequence comes from Narthecium ossifragum, assembly GCA_963920575.1. Classification (NCBI taxonomy): domain Eukaryota; kingdom Viridiplantae; phylum Streptophyta; class Magnoliopsida; order Dioscoreales; family Nartheciaceae; genus Narthecium; species Narthecium ossifragum. The sequence goes on along the minus strand of CAWUCF010000019.1, from coordinate 25,142 downwards.
GATCCGGGGATTCGACGTGCTCGATCCGGTGGCCAGGGGCTTCGAGGAGGCCTGCCTGGGATGATATTCAGCAAAAAAATCAATGAGAAATAAGAAAAAAAATTAGCAAGGCCTATTATTAAAAAGTGAAGGAAAAGGCAAAAAAGGTAAAATGTAAAAGTTTGCTATTTTGGAGGCTGAGGATCCGGGGATTCGACGTGCTCGATCCGGTGGCCAGGAGCTTCGAAGAGGCCTGCCTGGGATGATATTCAGCAAAAAAATGAATGAGAAACAAGAAAAAAAATTAGCAAGGCCTAGTATCAAAAAGTGAAGGAAAAGGCAAAAAGGTAAAAGGTAAAAGCTTACAATTTTGGAGGCTGAGGATCTGAGGATTCGACGTGCCCGATTCGGTTGCCAAGAGCTTCGAGGAGGCATGCCTGGGATGATATTCAGCAAAAAAATGAATGAGAAATAAGAAAAAAAATTAGCAAGGCCTAGTATTAAAAAGTGAAGGAAAAGGCAAAAAAGGTAAAAGGTAAAAGCTTGCTATTTTGGAGGCTGAGGATCCGGGGATTCGACGTGCTCGATCCGGTGGCCAGGGGCTTCGAAGAGGCCTGCCTGGGATGATATTCAGCAAAAAAATGAATGAGAAATAAGAAAAAAAATTAGCAAGGCCTAGTATCAAAAAGTGAAGGAAAAGGCAAAAAGGTAAAAGGTAAAAGCTTGTTATTTTGCGAACTGAGGATCCGGGGATTCGATGTGGTCGATCCGGTGGCCAGGGGCTTCGAGGAGGCCTGCCTGGGATGATATTCAGCAAAAAGAAGAATGAGAAAAGGGGAAAAAAATTAGCAAGGCCTAGTATTAAAAACTGAAGGAAAAGGCAAAAAAGGTAAAAGCTAAAAGCTTGCTATTTTGGAGGCAGAGGATTCGACGTGCCCGATTCGGTCGCCAAGAGCTTCGAGAAAGGCACCTGAGAGGATATTCAGCAAAAAAATGAATGAGAAATAAGAAAAAAATTTAGAAAGACCTATTATTAAAAAGTGAAGTCAAAGGCAAAAAAGGTAAAAGGTAAAAGCTTGCCATTTTGTAGGTTGAGGATCCGGGGATTCGACGTGCTCGATCCGGTGGCCAGGGGCATCGAGGAGGCCTGCCTGGGATGATATTCAGCAAAAAAATCAATGAGAAATAAGAAAAAAAATTAGCAAGGCCTATTATTAAAAAGTGAAGGAAAAGGCAAAAAAGGTAAAATGTAAAAGTTTGCTATTTTGGAGGCTGAGGATCCGGGGATTCGACGTGCTCGATCCGGTGGCCAGGAGCTTCGAAGAGGCCTGCCTGGGATGATATTCAGCAAAAAAATGAATGAGAAACAAGAAAAAAAATTAGCAAGGCCTAGTATCAAAAAGTGAAGGAAAAGGCAAAAAAGGTAAAAGGAAAAAGCTTGCTATTTTGGAGGCTGAGGATCCGGGGATTCGACGTGCTCGATCCGGTGGCCAGGAGCTTCGAGGAGTCCTGCCTGGGATGATATTCAGCAAAAAAATGAATGAGAAATAAGAAAAAAAACTAGCAAGGCCTAGTATTAAAAAGTGAAGGAAAAGGCAAAAAAGGTAAAAGGAAAAAGCTTGCTATTTTGGAGGCTGAGGATCCGGGGATTCGACGTGCTCGATCCGGTGGCCAGGGGCTTCGAGGAAGCCTGCCTGGGATGATATTCAGCAAAAAAATGAATGAGAAACAAGAAAAAAAATTAGCAAGGCCTAGTATCAAAAAGTGAAGGAAAAGGCAAAAAGGTAAAAGGTAAAAGCTTACAATTTTGGAGGCTGAGGATCTGAGGATTCGACGTGCCCGATTCGGTTGCCAAGAGCTTCGAGGAGGCATGCCTGGGATGATATTCAGCAAAAAAATGAATGAGAAATAAGAAAAAAAATTAGCAAGGCCTAGTATTAAAAAGTGAAGGAAAAGGCAAAAAAGGTAAAAGGTAAAAGCTTGCTATTTTGGAGGCTGAGGATCCGGGGATTCGACGTGCTCGATCCGGTGGCCAGGGGCTTCGAAGAGGCCTGCCTGGGATGATATTCAGCAAAAAAATGAATGAGAAATAAGAAAAAAAATTAGCAAGGCCTAGTATCAAAAAGTGAAGGAAAAGGCAAAAAGGTAAAAGGTAAAAGCTTGCTATTTTACATGCTGAGGATCCGGGGATTTGATGTGTCCGATCCGGTGGCCAGGGGCTTCGAGGAGGCCTGCCTGGGATGATATTTAGCAAAAAGATGAATGAGAAAAAGGGAAAAAAATTAGCAAGGCCTAGTATCAAAAAGTGAAGGAAAAGGCAAAAAAGGTAAAAGGTAAAAGCTTGCTATTTTGGAGGCTGAGGATCTGAGGATTCGACGTGCCCGATTCGGTCGCCAAAAGCTTCGAGGAGGCCTACCTGGGATGATATTCAGCAAAAAAATGAATGAGAAATAAGAAAAAAAATTAGCAAGGCCTAGTATTAAAAAGTGAGGGAAAAGATAAAAAAGGTAAAAGCTTGCTATTATGGAGGCTGAGGATCCGGGGATTCGACGTGGTCGATCCGGTGGCCAGGGGCTTCGAGGAGGCCTGCCTGGGATGATATTCAGCAAAAAGATGAATGACAAAAAGGGAAAAAAATTAGCAAGGCCTAGTATCAAAATATGAAGAAAAAGGCAAAAAAGGTAAATGGTAAAAGCTTGCTATTTTGGAGGCTGAGGATCTGAGAATTCGACGTGCCCGATTCGGTCCCCAAGAGCTTCGAGGAGGACTCCCTGGGATGATATTCAGCAAAAAAATGAATAAGAAAGAAGAAAAAAATTTAGCAAGACCTAGTATTAAAAAGTGAAGGAAAAGGCAAAAAAGGTAAAAGGTAAAAGCTTGCTATTTTGGAGGTTGAGGATCCGGGGATTTGACGTGCTCGATCCAGTGGCCAGGGGCTTCGAGGAGGCCTGCCTGGGATGATATTCAGCAAAAAAATGAATGAGAAATAAGAAAAAAAATTAGCAAGGCCTAGTATCAAAAAGTGAAGGAAAAGGCAAAAAGGTAAAAGGTAAAAGCTTGCTATTTTGCAAATTGAGGATCCGGGGATTCGATGTGGTCGATCCGGTGGCCAGGGGCTTCGAGGAGGCCTGCCTGGGATGATATTCAACAAAAAGGTGAATGAGAAAAAGGGAAAAAAATTAGCAAGGCCTAGTATCAAAAAGTGAAGGAAAAGGCAAAAAAGGTAAAAGCTAAAAGCTTGCTATTTTGGAGGCAGAGGATCTGAAAATTCGACGTGCCCGATTCGATCGCCAAGAGCTTCGAGGAGGCCTACCTGGGAGGATATTCAGCAAAAAAATGAATGAAAAATAAGAAAAAAATTTAGAAAGACCTATTATTAAAAAGTGAAGGAAAAGACAAAAAAGGTAATAGGTAAAAGCTTGCTATTTTGGAGGTTGAGGATCCGGGGATTCGACGTGCTCGATCCGGTGGCCAGGGGCTTCGAGGAGACCTGCCTGGGATGATATTCAGCAAAAAAATGAATGAGAAATAAGAAAAAAACTTAGCAAGGCCTAGTATCAAAAAGTGAAGGAAAAGGCAAAAAAGTAAAAGGTAAAAGCTTGCTTTTTTGCAGGCTGAGGATCCGGGGATTCGACGTGGTCGATCCGGTGGCCAGGGGCTTCGAGGAGGCCTGCCTGGGATGATATTCAGCAAAAAGATGAATGAGAAAAAAGAAAAAAAATTAGCAAGGCCTAGTATTAAAAAGTAAGGGAAAAGGCAAAAAAGGTAAAAGGTAAAAGCTTGCTATTAGGAAGGCCGAGGATCCGGGGATTCGACGTGCTCGATCCGGTGGCCAGGGGCTTCGAGAAGGCATGCCTGGGATGATATTTAGCAAAAAGATGAATGAGAAAAAGGGAAAAAAATTAGCAAGGCCTAGTATCAAAATGTGAAGGAAAAGGCAAAAAGGGTATAAGGTAAAAGCATGCTATTTTGGAGGCTGAGGATCTGAGGATTCGACGAGCCCGATTCGGTTGCCAAGAGCTTCGAGGATGCCTACCTCGGATGATATTCAGCAAAAAAATGAATGAGAAATAAGAAAAAAAATTAGCAAGGCCTAGTATTAAAAAGTGAAGGAAAAGCCAAAAAAGGTAAATGGTAAAAGCTTGCTATTTTGGAGGCTGAGGATCCGGGGATTCGACGTGCTCGATCCGGTGGCCAGGGGCTTCGAAGAGGCCTGCCTGGGATGATATTCAGCAAAAAAATGAATGAGAAAAAAGAAAAAAAATTAGCAAGGCCTAGTATCAAAAAGTGAAGGAAAAGGCAAAAAGGTAAAAGGTAAAAGCTTGCTATTTTACAGGCTGAGGATCCGGGGATTTGATGTGTCCGATCCGGTGGCCAGGGGCTTCGAGGAGGCCTGCCTGGGATGATATTTAACAAAAAGATGAATGAGAAAAAGGGAAAAAAATTAGCAAGGCCTTGTATCAAAAAGTGAAGGAAAAGGCAAAAAAAGGTAAAAGGTAAAAGCTTGCTATTTTGGAGGCTGAGGATCTGAGGATTCGACGTGCCCGATTCGGTCGCCAAGAGCTTCGAGGAGGCCTACCTGGGATGATATTCAGCAAAAAAATGAATGAGAAATAAGAAAAAAAATTAGCAAGGCCTAGTATTAAAAAGTGACGGAAAAGGTAAAAAAGGTAAAAGGTAAAAGCTTGCTATTATGGAGGCTGAGGATCCGGGGATTCGACGTGGTCGATCCGGTGGCCAGGGGCTTCGAGGAGGCCTGCCTGGGATGATATTCAGCAAAAAGATGAATGAGAAAAAGGGAAAAAAATTAGCAAGGCCTAGTATCAAAATGTGAAGAAAAAGGCAAAAAAGGTAAAAGGTAAAGGCTTGCTATTTTGGAGGCTGAGAATCTGAGGATTCGACGTGCCCGATTCGGTCGCCAAGAGCTTCGAGGAGGACTACCTTGGATGATATTCAGCAAAAAAATGAATGAAAAATAAGAAAAAAAATTAGCAAGGCCTAGTATTAAAAAGTGAAGGAAAAGGCAAAAAAGGTAAAAGGTAAAAGCTAGCTATTTTGGAGGCTAAGGATCCTGGGATTCGATGTGCTCGATCCAGTGGCCAGGGTCTTCGAGGAGGCCTGCCTGGGATGATATTCAGCAAAAAAATGAATGATAAATAAGAAAAAAAATTTGCAAGGCCTAGTATTAAAAAGTGAAGGAAAAGGCAAAAAAGGTAAAAGGTAAAAGCTTGTTATTTTGGAGACTGAGGATCCGGGGATTCGACGTGGTCGATCCGGTGGTCAGGGGCATCGAGGAGGCCTGCCTGGGATGATATTCAGCAAAAAAATGAATGAGAAATAGGAAAAAAAAATTAGCAATGCCTAGTATCAAAAAGTGAAGGAAAAGGCAAAAAGGTAAAAGGTAAAAGCTTTCTATTTTGCAGGCTGAGGATCCGGGGATTCGATGTGTCCGATCCGGTCGCCAGGGGCTTCGAGGAGGCCTGCCTGGGATGATATTTAGCAAAAAGATGAATGAGAAAAAGGGAAAAAAAATTAGCAAGGCCTAGTATCAAAAAGTGAAGGAAAAGGCAAAAAAGGTAAAATGAAAAAGCTTGCTATTTTGGAGGCTGAGGATCTGAGGATTCGACGTGCCTGATACGGTCGCCAAGAGCATCGAGGAGGCCTACCTGGCATGATATTCAGCAAAAACATGAATGAGAAATAAGAAAAAAAATTAGCAAGGCCTAGTATTAAAAAGTGAAGGAAAAGGCAAAAAAGGTAAAAGGTAAAAGTTTGCTATTTTGGAGGCTGAGGATCCGGGGATTCGACGTGCTCGATCCGGTGGCCAGGGGCTTCAAGGAGGCCTGCCTGGCATGATATTCAGCAAAAAGATGGTTTAGAAAAAGGAAAAAAAATTAGGAAGGCCTAGTATCAAAAAGTGAAGGAAAAGGCAAAAAAGGTAAAAGGTAAAGGCTTGCTATTTTGGAGGCTGAGAATCTGAGGATTCGACGTTCCCGATTCGGTCGCCAAGAGCTTCGAGGAGGACTACCTGGGATGATATTCAGCAAAAAAATGAATGAAAAATAAGAAAAAAAATTAGCAAGGCCTAGTATTAAAAAGTGAAGGAAAAGGCAAAAAAGGTAAAAGGTAAAAGCTAGCTATTTTGGAGGCTAAGGATCCTGGGATTCGATGTGCTCGATCCAGTGGCCAGGGTCTTCGAGGAGGCCTGCCTGGGATGATATTCAGCAAAAAAATGAATGAGAAATAAGAAAAAAAATTTGCAAGGCCTAGTATTAAAAAGTGAAGGAAAAGGCAAAAAAGGTAAAAGGTAAAAGCTTGTTATTTTGGAGACTGAGGATCCGGGGATTCGACGTGGTCGATCCGGTGGTCAGGGGCATCGAGCAGGCCTGCCTGGGATGATATTCAGCAAAAAAATGAATGAGAAATAGGAAAAAAAAATTAGCAATGCCTAGTATCAAAAAGTGAAGGAAAAGGCAAAAAGGTAAAAGGTAAAAGCTTTCTATTTTGCAGGCTGAGGATCCGGGGATTCGATGTGTCCAATCCGGTGGCCAGGGGCTTCGAGGAGGCCTGCCTGGGATGATATTTAGCAAAAAGATGAATGAGAAAAAGGGAAAAAAAATTAGCAAGGCCTAGTATCAAAAAGTGAAGGAAAAGGCAAAAAAGGTAAAATGAAAAAGCTTGCTATTTTGGAGGCTGAGGATCTGAGGATTCGACGTGCCCGATACGGTCGCCAAGAGCATCGAGGAGGCCTACCTGGCATGATATTCAGCAAAAACATGAATGAGAAATAAGAAAAAAAATTAGCAAGGCCTAGTATTAAAAAGTGAAGGAAAAGGCAAAAAAGGTAAAAGGTAAAAGTTTGCTATTTTGGAGGCTGAGGATCCGGGGATTCGACGTGCTCGATCCGGTGGCTAGGGGCTTCAAGGAGGCCTGCCTGGCATGATATTCAGCAAAATGATGGATGAGAAAAAGGGAAAAAAATTTGGAAGGCCTAGTATCAAAAAGTGAAGGAAAAGGCAAAAAAGGTAAAAGGTAAAGGCCTGCTATTTTGGAGGCTGAGGATCTGAGGATTCGACGTGCCCGATTTGGTCGCCAAGAGCTTCGAGGAGGACTACCTGGGATGATATTCAGCAAAAAAATGAATGAAAAATAAGAAAAAAAATTAGCAAGGCCTAGTATTAAAAAGTGAAGGAAAAGGCAAAAAAGGTAAAAGGTAAAAGCTTGCTATTTTGGAGGTTGAGGATCCGGGGATTCGACGTGCTCGATCCGGTGGCCAGGGGCTTCGAGGAGGCCTGCCTGGGATGATAGTCAGCAAAAAAACGAATGAGAAATAAGAAAAAAAATTAGCAAGGCCTAGTATCAAAAAGTGAAGGGAAAGGCAAAAAGGTAAAAGGTAAAAGCTTGCTATTTTGCAGGCTGAGGATCCAGGGATTCGACGTGTCCGATCCGTTGGCCAGTGGCTTCGAGGAGGCCTGCCTGGGATGATATTTAGAAAAAATATGAATGAGAAAAAGGGAAAAAAATTAGCAAGGTCTTGTATCAAAAAGTGAAGGAAAAGGCAAAAAAGGTAAAAGGTAAAAGCTTGCTATTTTGGTGGTTGAGGATCTGAGGATTCGACGCGCCCGATTCGGTCGCCAAGAGCTTCGAGGAGGCCTAACTGGGATGATATTCAGCAAAAAAATGAATGAGAAATAAGAAAAAAAAAAAGCAAGGCCCAGTATTAAAAAGTGAAGGAAAAGGCAAAAAAGGTAAAAGGTAAAAGCTTGCTATTTTGGAGGCTGAGGATCCGGGGATTCGACGTGCTCGATCCGTTGGCCAGGGGCTTCGAGGAGGCCTGCCTGGCATAATATTGAGCAAAAAGATGGATGAGAAAAAGGGAAAAAAATTAGGAAGGCCTAGTATCAAAAAGTGAAGAAAAAGGCAAAAAAGGTAAAAGGTAAAAGGTAAAGGCTTGCTATTTTGGAGGCTGAGAATCTGAGGATTCGACGTGCCCGATTCGGTCACCAAGAGCTTCGAGGAGGACTACCTGGGATGATATTCAGCAAAAAAATGAATGAAAAATAAGAAAAAAAATTAGCAAGGCCTAGTATTAAAAAGTGAAGGAAAAGGCAAAAAAGGTAAAAGGTAAAAGCTAGCTATTTTGGAGGCTAAGGATCCTGGGATTCGATGTGCTCGATCCAGTGGCCAGGGTCTTCGAGGAGGCCTGCCTGGGATGATATTCAGCAAAAAAATGAATGAGAAATAAGAAAAAAAATTTGCAAGGCTTAGTATTAAAAAGTGAAGGAAAAGGCAAAAAAGGTAAAAGGTAAAAGCTTGTTATTTTGGAAACTGAGGATCCGGGGATTCGACGTGGTCGATCCGGTGGTCAGGGGCATCGAGGAGGCCTACCTGGGATGATATTCAGCAAAAATATGAATGAGAAATAAGAAAAAAAATAAGCAAGGCCCAGTATCAAAAAGTGAAGGAAAAGGCAAAAAATGTAAAAGGTAAAAGCTTGCTATTTTGGAGGCTGAGGATCCGGGGATTCGACGTGCTCGATCCGTTGGCCAGGGGCTTCGAGGAGGCCTGCCTGGCATGATATTCAGCAAAAAGATGGATGAGAAAAAGGGAAAAAAATTAGGAAGGCCTAGAATCAAAAAGTGAAGGAAAAGGCAAAAAAGGTAAAAGGTAAAGGCTTGCTATTTTGGAGGCTGAGAATCTGAGGATTCGACGTGCCCGATTCGGTCGCCAAGAGCTTCGAGGAGGACTACCTGGGATGATATTCAGCAAAAAGATACGGGGATTCGACGTGCCCGATCCGGAGGAAAGGGGCTTCGAGGAGGCCTGCATGGGATGACATTTAGCAAAAAGATGAATGAGAAATAAGAAAAAAAATTAGCAAGCCCTAGTATCAAAAAGTGAAGGAAAATGCAAAAAAGGTAAAAGATAAAAGCATGCTATTTTGGAGGCTGAGGATCCGGGGATTCGACGTGCCCGATCCGGTGGCCAGGGGGTTCGAGGAAGCCTGCCTGGGATGATATTCAACAAAAAGAAGAATTAGAAATAGGAAAAAAAATTAGCAAGACCTAGTATCAAAAAGTGAAGGAAAAGGCAAAAAATGTAAAAGGTAAAAGCTTGCTATTTTAGAGGTTGAGGATCCGGGGATTCGACATGCCCGATCCGGTGGCCAGGGGCTTCGAGGAGGCATGCCTGGGATGATATTTAGTAAAAAGATGAATGAGAAAAAGGGAAAAAAATTCGCAAGGACTAGTATCAAAAAGTGAAGGAAAAGGCAAAAAAAGTAAAAGGTAAAAGCTTGCTATTTTGTAGGTTGAGGATCTGGGGATTCGACGTCCCCGATCCGGTGGCCAGGGGCTTCGAGGAGGCCTGCCTGGGATAATATTCAGTAAAATGATGAATGAGAAATAAGAAAAAAAATTAGCATGGCCTATTATCAAAAAGTGAAGGAAAAGGAAAAAAAGGTAAAAGGTCAAAGCTTGCTATTTTGGAGGTTGGGGATCCGGGGATTCGACATGCCCGATCCGTTGGCCAGGGGCTTCGAGGAGGCCTGCCTGGGATGATATTCAGCAAAAAGATGAATGAGAAATAAGAAAAAAAATTTGCAAGGCCTTGTATCAAAAAGTAAAGAAAAAGGCAAAAAAGGTAAAAGGTAAAAGCTTGCTATTTTTGGAGGGTGAGGATCCGGGGATTGGACGTGCTCGATCCGGTGGCCAGAGTTTTCGAGGAGGCCGGGCTGGGATGGTATTCAGTAAAAAAATGAATGAGAAATAAGAAAAAAAATTAGCAAGGCCTAGTATCAAACAGTGAAGGAAAAGGCAAAAAAGTAAAAGGTAAAAGCTTGCTATTTTGTAGGCTGAGGATCCGGGGATTCGATGTGCCCGATCCGGTGGCCAGGGGCTTCGAGGAGGCGTCCCTGGAATGAAATTTAGCAAAAAGATGAATGAGAAAAAGGGAAAAAAATTCGCAAGGCCTAGTATCAAAGAGTGAAGGAAAAGACAAAAAAGGTAAAAGGTAAAAGCTTGCTATTTTGGAGGCTGAGGATCTGGGGATTCGACGTACCCAATCTGGTGGCCAGGGGCTTCGAGGAGGCTTGCCTGGGATGATATTCAGGAAAAAGATGAATGAGAAATAAGAAAAAAATTTAGCAAGGCCTAGTATCAAAAAGTGAAGGAAAAGGCAAAAAAGGTTAAGGCTAAAAAGCTTGCTATTTTGGAGGCTGAGGATCTGGGGATTCGACGTGCTCGATCCGGTGGCCAGGGTCTTCGAGGAAGCCTGGCTGGGATGATATTCAGCAAAAAAATGAATGAGAAATAAGAAAAAAAATTAGCAAGGCCTAGTATCAAAAAGTGAAGGAAAAGGAAAAAAGGTAAAAGGTAAAAACTTGCTATTTTGTAGGCTGAGCATCTGGGGATTCGACGTGCCCGATCCGGTGGCCAAGGGCAACGAGGAGGCGTGCCTGGGATGATATTTATCAAAAAGATGAATGAGAAAAAGGGAATAAAATTCGCAAGGCCTAGTATCAAAGAGTGAAGGAAAAGACAAAAAAGGTAAAAGTTAAAAGCTTGCTATTTTTGAGGCTGAGGATCTGGGGATTCGACGTGCCCAATCCAGTGGCCAGGGGCTTCGAGGAGGCCTGCCTGGGATGATATTCAGTAAAAAGATGAATGAGAAATAAGAAAAAAAATTAGCAAGGCCTAGTATAAAAAAGTGAAGGAAAAGGCAAAAAAGTTAAAAGATAAAAGCTTGCTATTTTGGAGGTTGAGGATCCGGGGATTCGACATGCCCGATCCGTTGGCCAGGAGCTTCGAGGAGGCCTTCCTGGGTTGATATTCAGCAAAAATATTAATGAGAAATAAGAAAAAAAATTAGCATGGCCTAGTATCAAAAAGTGAAGTAAAAGGCAAAAAAGGTAAAAATGTAAAAGCTTGCTATTTTGGAGACTGAGGATCCGGGGATTCGACGTGCCCGATCCGGTGGCCAGGGGCTTCGAGGAGGTTTGCCTGGGATGATATTCAACAAAAAGAGTAATGAGAAATAAGAAAAAAAATTAGCAAGGCCTAGTATTAAAAAGTGTAGGAAAATGCAAAAAAGATAAAAGATAAAAGCTTGCTATTTTGGAGGCTGAGGATCCGGGGATTCGACGTGCTCGATCCGGTAGCCAGGGGCTTCGAGGAGGCCTGCCTTGGATGATATTCAGCAAAAAGATGAATGAGAAATAAGAAAAAAAATTAGCAAGGCCTAGTATCAAAAAGTGAAGGAAAAGGAAAAAAGGATAAAAGGTAAAAGCATGCTATTTTGCAGACTGAGGATCCGGGGACTCGACGTGTCCGATCTGGTGGCCAGGGGCTTCGAGGTGGCCTGCCAGGGAGGATATTTAGCAAAAAGATGAATGAGAAAAAGGGTAAAAAATTAGCAAGGCCTAGTATCAAAAAGTGAAGGAAGAGGCAAAAAAAGTAAAAGGTAAAAGCTTGCTATTTTGGAGACTGAGGATCCGAGGATTCGACGTGCTTGATCCGGTGGCCAGGTGCTTCGAGGAGGCCTGCCTGGGGTGATATTCAGGAAAAGATAAATGAGAAATAATAAAATAAATTAGCAAGGCCTAGTATCAAAAAGTGAAGGAAATGGCAAAAGGTAAAAGCTTGCTATTTTGCAGGCTGAGGATCCGGGGATTCGACGTGTCCGATCTGGTGGCCAGGGGCTTCGAGGAGGACTGTCTGGGATGATATTCAGCAAAAAGTTGAATGAGAAATAAGAAAAAAAAACTAGCAAGGCCTAGTATCAAAAAGTGAAGGAAAAGGCAAAAAGGCAAAAGATAAAAGCTTACTATTTTGCAGGCTGAGGAGCCGGGGATTCGACGTGTCCGATCCGGTGGAAAGGGGCTTCGAGGAGGCCTGCCTGGGATGACAATTAGCAAAGAGATGAATGAGAAATAAGAAAAAAAATTAGCAAGGCCTAGTATCAAAAAGTGAAGGAAAAGGCAAAAAAGGTAAAAGGTAAAAGCTTGCTATTTTGGAGGCTGAGGATTCGGGGATTCGACGTGCCCGATCCGGTGGCCAGGGGGTTCGAGGAGACCTGCCTGGGATTATATTAAGCAAAAAGATGAATTAGAAATAAGAAAAAAAAAATAGCAAGGCCTAGTATCAAAAAGTGAAGGAAAAGGCAAAAAAGGAAAAGGTAAAAGCTTGCTATTTTGGAAGTTGAGGATCCGGGGATTCGACATGCCCGATCCGGGGCTTCGAGGAGGCATGCCTGGGATGATATTTAGCTAAAAGATGAATGAGAAAAAGGGAAAAAAATTCGCAAGAACTAGTATCAAAAAGTGAAGGAAAAGGCAAAAAAAGTAAAAGGTAAAAGCTTGCTATTTTGGAGGCTGAGGATCTGGGGATTCGACGTGCCCGATCCGGTGGCCAGGGGCTTCGAGGAGGCCTGCCTGGGATAATATTCAGCAAAAAGTTGAATGAGAAATAAGGTAAAAAATTAGCAAGGCTTAGTAACAAAAAGTGAAGGAAAAGGCAAAAAAAGTAAAAGGTAAAAGCTTGCTCTTTTGGAGGCTGAGGATCCGGGGATTCGACGTGCTCGATCCGGTGGCCAGGCGCTTCGAGGAGGCCTGCCTGGGATGATATTCAGCAAAAAGATCAATGATAAATAAAAAAATAAATTAGCAAGGCCTAGTATCAAATAGTGAAGGAGAAGGCAAAAATGCAAAAGGCAAAAGCTTGCTATTTTGCATGCTGAGGATCCGAGGATTCGACGTGTCCGATTCAGTGGCCAGGGGCTTCGAGCAGGCCTGCCTGGGATGACATTTACCAAAAAGATGAATGAGAAATAAGAAAAAAAATTAGGAAAGCCTAGTATCAAAAAGTGAAGGAAAAGGCAAAAAAGGTAAAAGGTAAAAGCTTGCAATTTTGGAGGCTGAGGATCTGGGGATTCGACGTGCCCAATCCGGTGGCCAGGGGCTTCGAGGAGGCCTGCCTGGGATGATATTCTGTAACAGGATGAATTAGAAATATGAAAAAAAAATAGCATGGTCTAGTACCAAAAAGTGAAGGAAAAGGCAAAAAAGGTAAAAGGTAAAAGCTTGCTATTTTGGAGGTTGAGGATCCGGGGATTGGACATGCCCGATCCGTTGGCCAGGGGCTTCGAGCAGGCCTGCCTGGGATGATATTCAGCAAAAAGTTGAATGAGAAACAAGAAAAGAAATTAGCAAGGCCTAGTATCAAAAAGTGAAGGAAAATGCAAAAAAAAGTAAAAGGTAAAAGCTTGCTACTTTCTAGGCTGAGGATCCGAGGATTCGACCACCCCGATCCGGTGACCAGGGGATTCGAGGAGGCCTGCCTGGGATTATATTCAGCAAATAGATGAATGAGAAAAAAGAAAATAAATTAGCAAGTTCTAGTATCAAAAAGTGAAGGAAAAGGCAAAAAAGGTAAAAGGTAAAAGCTTGCTATTTTCGAGGCTGAGGATCCGGGGATTCGACGTGCTCGATCCGGTGGCCAGTGTCTTCGAGGAGGCCAACCTGGGATGATTTTCAGCAAAAAATGAATGAGAAATAACAAAAAAAATTAGCAAGGCTTAGTATAAAAAAGTGAAGGAAAAGGAAAAAATGTAAAAGGTAAAAGCTTGCTATTTTGCAGGCTGAGGATCCGGGGATTCAACGTGTCCGATCCGGTGGCCAGGGGCTTCGAGGAGGCCTTCCTGGGATGATATTTAGCAAAAAGATGAATGAGAAAAAGGTAAAAAAATTCGCAAGGCCTAGTATCAAAAAGTGAAGGAAAAGGCAAAAAAGGTAAAAGGTAAAAGCTTGCTATTTTGCAGGCAGAGGTTTCGAGGATTCGACGTGCCCGATCCGGTGGCCAGAGGCTTCAAGGAGGCCTACCTGGGATGATATTCAGCAAAAAGATGAATGAGAAATAAGAAAAAAAATTAGCAAGGCCTAGTATCAAAAAGCGAAGGAAAAGGCAAAAAAGGTAAAAGGTAAAAGCTTGTTATTTTTGGAGGCTGAGGATCCAGGGATTCGACGTGCTCTATCCGGTGGCCAGGGTCTTCGAGGAAGCCTGGCTGGGATGGTATTCAGCAAAAAAATGAATGAGAAATAAGAAAAAAAATTAGCAAGGCCTAGTTTCAAAAAGTGAAGGAAAAGGCAAAAAGTTAGAAGGTAAAAGCTTGCTATTTTGTAGGCTGAGTATCCGGGGATTCGACGTGCTCGATCCGGTGGCCAGCGGATTCGAGTAGGCCTGCCGGGGATGATATTCAGCAAAAAGATAAATGAGAAATAAAAAAAAAATTTAGCAAGGCCTTGTATCAAAAAGTGAGGGAAAAAGAAAAAGGGCAAAAGGTAAAAGCTGGCTATTTTGCAGGCTGAGGATCCGAGGATTCGACGTGTCCAATTCAGTGGCCAGGGGCTTCAAGGAGGCCTGCCAGGGATGACATTTACCAAAAAGATGAATGAGAAATAAGAAAAAAAATTAGGAAATCCTAGTATCAAAAAGTAAAGGAAAAGGCAAAAAAGGTAAAAGGTAAAAGCTTGCAATTTTGGAGGCTGAGGATTTGGGGATTCGACGTGCCCAATCCAGTGGCCAGGGGCTTCGAGGAGGCTTGCCTGGGATGATATTCAGTAAAAAGATGAATGAGAAATAAGAAAAAAAATTAGCATGGCCTAGTATCAAAAAGTGAAGGAAAAGGCAAAAAAGGTAAAAGGTAAAAGCTTGCTATTTTTGAGGTTGAGGATCCGGGGATTGGACATGCTCGATCCGTTGGCCAGGGGCTTCGAGGAGGCCTACCTGGGATGATATTCAGCAAAAAGATGAATGAGAAATAAGAAAAAAAATTAGCAAGGCCTAGTATCAAAAAGCGAAGGAAAAGGCAAAAAAGGTAAAAGGTAAAAGCTTGCTATTTTTGGAGACTGGGGGTACAGGGATTCGACGTGCTCTATCCGGTGGCCAGGGTCTTCGAGGAGGCCTGGCTGGGATGGTATTCAGCAAAAAAATGAATGAGAAATAAGAAAAAAAATTAGCAAGGCCTAGTATCAAAAAGTGAAGGAAAAGGCAAAAAGGTAGAAGGTAAAAGCTTGCTATTTTGTAGGCTGAGGATCCGGGGATTCGACGTGCCCGATCCGGTGGCCAGGGGCTTCGAGGAGGAGTGCCTGGGATGATATTTTGCAAAAAGATGAATGAAAAAAAGGGAAAAAAATTCGCAAGGCCTAGTATCAAAGAGTGAAGGAAAAGACAAAAAAGGTTAAAGGTAAAAGCTTGCTGTTTTGGAGGCTGAGGATACGGGGATTCGACGTGCCCGATCCGTTGGGCAGGGGCTTCGAGGAGGCCTGCCTAGGATGATATTCAGCAAAAAGATTAATGAGAAATAAGGAAAAAAATTAGCAAGGCCTAGTATCAAAAAGTGAAGTAAAAGGCAAAAAAGGTAAAAATGTAAAAGCTTGCTATTTTGGAGGCTGAGGATCCGGGGATTCGACGTGCCCGATCCGATGGCCAGGGGCATCGAGGAGACCTTTCTGGGACGATATTCAGCAAAAAGGTGAATGAGAAAAAATAAAAAAAATTAGCAAGGCCTAGTATCAAAAAGTGGAGGAAAAGGCAAAAAACGTAAAAGGTAAAAGCTTGCTATTTTGCAGGCTGAGGATCTGGGGATTCGACGTGTCCGATCCGGTGGCTATGAGCTTCGAGGAGGCTTGCCTGGGATGATATTTAGCAAAAAGATGAATGAGAAAAAGGGAACAAAATTCGCAAGGCCTAGTATCAAAGAGTGAAGGAAAATGCAAAAAAGGTAAAAGATAAAAGCTTGCTATTTTGTAGGCTGAACATCTGGGGATTCGACGAGTCCGATCCGGTGGCCAGGGGCTTCGAGGAGGCCTGCCTGGGATGATATTTAGTAAAAAGATGAATGAGAAAAAGGGAAGGAAAAGGCAAAAAAGGTAAAAGGTAAAAGCTTGCTGTTTTGGAGGCTGAGGATCCTGGGATTCGACATTCCCGATCCGGTGGCCAGGGGCTTCGAGGAGGCCTCCCTGGGATGATATTCAGCAAAATTATGAATGAGAAATATGAAAAAAATTTAGCAAGGCCTAGTATCAAAATGTGAAGGAAAAGGCAAAAAATGTAAAAGTTAAAAGCTTGCTAGTTTCTATGCTGAGGATCCAAGGATTCGACCAGTCCGATCCGGTGGGCAGGGGCTTCGAGGAGGCCTGCCTGGAAAGATATTCAGCAAAAAAATGAATGAGAAATACGAAAAAAAATTACCAAGGCCTAGTATCAAAAAGTGAAGGAAAAGGCAAAAAACGTAAAAGGTAAAAGCTTGCTATTTTTGAGGCTGAGGATCCGGGGATTCGACCTGCCCGATTCGGTTGCTTGGGGCTTCGAGGAGGCCTGCCTGGGATGATATTCAGCAAAAAGGTGAATGAGAAACAAGAAAAAAAAACTAGCAAGGTCTAGTATCAAAAAGTGTAGGAAAAGGCAAAAAGGCAAAAGGTAAAACCTTGCTATTTTGCAGGCTGAGGATCCGGAGATTCGACGTTTCCAATCCGGTTGAAAGGGGCTTCGAGGAGGCCTGCCTGGGATGACATTTAGCAAAAAGATGAAGGAAAAGGCAAAAAAGGTGAAAGGTAAAAGCTTGCTGTTTTGGATGCTGAGGATCCTGGGATTCGACGTTCCCGATCCGGTGGCCAGGGGCTTCGAGGAGGCCTCCCTGGGATGATATTCAGCAAAAATATGAATGAGAAATAAGAAAAAAAATTTGCAAGGCCTAGTATCAAAAAGTGAAGAAAAAGGCAAAAAAGGTAAAAGGTAAAAGCTTGGAGGCTGAGGATCCGGGGATTCGACCACCCCGATCCGGTTGCCAGGGGCTTCGAGGAGGCCTGCCTGGGATGATATTCAGCAAAAAGATGAATGAGAAATAAGAAAAAAAATTAGCAAGGCCTAGTATCAAAAAGTGAAGGAAAAGGCAAAAAAGGTAAAAGGTAAAAGCTTGATACTTTCTAGGCTGAGGATCCGAGGATTCGACCACCCCAATCCGGTGACCAGGGGCTTCGAGGAGGCCTGCCTGGGATTATATTCAGCAAATAGATGAATGAGAAATAAGAAAATAAATTAGCAAGGTCTAGTATCAAAAAGTGAAGGAAAAGGCAAAAAAGGTAAAAGGTAAAAGTTTGCTATTTTGGAGGCTGAGGATCCGGGGATTCGACGTGCTCGATCCGGTGGCCAGTGTCTTCGAGGAGGCCTACCTGGGATGATTTTCAGCAAAAAATGAATGAGAAATAACAAAAACAATTAGCAAGGCTTAGTATAAAAAAGTGAAGGAAAAGGCAAAAATGTAAAAGGTAAAAGCTTGCTATTTTGCAGGCTGGGGATCCGGGGATTCAACGTGTCCGATCCGGTGGCCAGGGGCTTCGAGGAGGCCTTCCTGGGATGATATTTAGCGAAAAGATGAATGAGAAAAAGGGAAAAAAATTCGCAAGGCCTAGTATCAAAAAGTGAAGGAAAAGGCAAAAAAGGTAAAAGGTAAAAGCTTGCTATTTTGCAGGCAGAGGTTTCGAGGATTCGACGTGCCCGATCCGGTGGCCAGAGGCTTCAAGGAGGCCTGCCTGGGATGATATTCAGCAAAAAGAAGAATGAGAAATAAGAAAAAAAATTGTCAAGGCCTTGTATTAAAAAGTGAAGGAAAAGGCAAAAAAGGTAAAAAGTAAAAGTTTGCTATTTTGCGGGCTGAGGATCCGAGGATTCGACGTGTCCGATCTGGTGGCCAGGGGCTTCGAGGAGGACTGCTTGGGTTGATATTTAGCAAAAAGATGATTGAGAAATAAGAAAAAAAATTAGCAAGGCCTAGTATCAAAAAGTGCAGGAAAAGGCAAAAAGGTAAAAGGTAAAAGCTTGCTATTTTGTAGGTTGAGGATCCGGGGATTCGACGTGCCCGATCCGGTGGCCAGGGGCATATGGGAGGCCTGCCTGGGATGATATTCACCGAAAAGATGAATGAGAAATAGGGAAAAAATTTAGCAAGGCCTAGTAACAAAAAGTTAAGAAAAAGGCAAAAAAGGTAAAAGCTTGTTATTTTGGAGGCTGAGCATCCGGGGATTCGACGTGTCCGATTCGATAGCCAGGAGATTCGAGGAGCCCTTCCTGGGATAATATTCACCAAAAAGATGAATGAGAAATAAGAAAAAAAATTAGCAAGTCCTATTATCAAAAAGTGAAGGAAAAAGCAAAAAAGGTAAAAGGTAAAAGCTTGCTATTTTGGAGGCTGAGTGTGAGGACTCTTACCTCCAACCTGGTCCGACCGTGTTAGGTCGAGGGTCTGGGTTTGTGGTTTGGCCCGGTTGGCCTTGGGATGCGATCAGTTGATCGCATCGCTATTTTTGACTCCAGTGGCATTTTGATAAATATGCTCCCTGGTGGTGAGTTTCACACCCGCGTTGCACACATGGCCTTTGATTGATGTATGTGTTTGATTATAACCTTTAGGGCGCGTCCGATCGGAAGATCGGAGCTCGATCATGAGAGATCGAATCGGACGGCTGTGATGGATTCCAGCTTTCTATTTAAACCCCTTTCCTTTCTCTCTCTCTTTCTTTTCTTCTTCTCCTGCGTTCTCTTTCTCCTCTCTCTCCTGTGGCTGGGTGCTAGGGCATCGGAGGATGGATTTCGAGGAGCGGATTCCGGCGATCGGAGTTGGGGATGCGTGGAGGAGCTGCCCTATCTCTTCAAGTAGGTGTTTCTACCTCGATCTTTGGATCGGGTTCTCCTAGGATAGGTTTATTGTGCTTTCGCTGTAGGAATACATGTTAGCATATTGTGTAGCTTGTAGCACTTGTGATGTGGCTCGTTTTCAGTATTCCTACGTTGCGATTCCGGTATTTTAACGGTTGGTTTCCATTTTATCGCCGTTTATCGGTTTTCGGCCATTTTAACCTAAATTGGAGATTTAACCGTCAAAAATGTGATTTTTGTATACCATTGGATTCTCCATCGAGAATTACACTTGTATGCAAAGTTTCATCGATTTCCAACATGATTTGATCCTTGAAATCTAAGATATTGGATTTCCGGCACTGTTCTGATGAACTGTGCCTAAGGTCCGACGGTCGATCGGTGCATCGACCGTCAAGTGTTGTTTTACACTTTCTGGGCCTGGCGGTCGACCGTCGAATCGACCGTCGCATTGACCGTCGCATCGACCGTCAGGCTCTGTCGGGATTTTAGCCTCCCACGGTCGATGGGTCGATCGACCGTGGGTTCTCTCTTTTTCATCCTGCCTGACGGTCGACCGTCGGATCGACCGTCGCATCGTCCGTGAGGCTCTGTCTCGTTTTGGGCTCCCGACAGTCGATGGGCCGATCGACCGTCGCCCATGTGCTTTTCCTCGTTTTGGCCTCACGGTCGATCGGTGGATCGACCGTGACATCGACCGTGGCCTCACGGTCGATCGGCGGATCGACTGTCGCATCGTCCGTGGGCCCTCGAACATGGTTTTCTGGGTTTTCTTGAATGGCTTTCAATCGCGATTCATTCTTAAATATGTTTGGAAGTTTATAGGTGGATTTCATGATGTAAAAGCTTGCTATTTTGGAGGCTGAGGATCCGGAGATTCGACGTGCCCGATTCAGTAGCCAGGAGCTTCGAGGAGGCCTGCCTGGCATGATATTCAACAAAAAGATGAATGTGAAATAAGAAAATTAATTAGCAAGGCCTAGTATCAAAAAGTGAAGGAAAAGGCAAAAAAGATAAAAGGTAAAAACTTGCTATTTTCGAGGCTGAGGAACCGGGGATTCGATGTGCCCAATCCGGCGGCCAGGTGCTTCGAGGAGGCCTGCCTGGGATGATATTGAGCAAAAACATGAATGAGAAAAAGGAAAAAAAATTCGCAAGGCCTAGTATCAAAAAGTGAAGGAAAAGACAAAAAAGGTAAAAGGTAAAAGCTTGTTATTTTGGAGGCTAATGATCCGGGGATTGGACGTGCCCGATCCGGTGGCCAGGGGCTTCGAGGAGGCCTGCCTGGGATGATATTCAGTGAAAAGATGAATGAGAATAAGGGAAAAAAATTACTAATGCCTAGTATCAAAAAGTGAAGGAAAAGGCAAAAAAGGTAAAAGGTAAACGCTTGCTATTTTGGACCCTGAGAATCCGGGGATTCAACGTGCCCGATCCGGTGGCCAGGGGCTTCGAGGAGGCCTGCCTGGGAAGATATTCAGCAAAATGATGAATGAGAAATAAGAAAAAAAAATTAGCAAGGCCTAGTATCAAAAAGTGAGGGAAAAGGCAAAAAAGGTAAAAGATAAAAGCTTGCTATTTTGGAGGCTGAGGTTCCGGGGATTCGACGGGCCCGATCCGGTGGCCAGGGGCTTCGAGGAGGCCTGCCTGGGATGATATTTAGTAAAAAGATGAATGAGAAATAGGAAAAAAAAAATAGCAAGGCCTAGTATCAAGAATTGAGGGAAAAGGCAAAAAAGGTAAAAGATAAAAGCTTGCTATTTTGGAGGCTGAGGATCCGGGGATTCGACGGGCCCGATCCGGTGGCCAGGGGCTTCGAGGAGGCCTGCCTGGGATGATATTCAGCAAAAAGATGATTGAGAAATAAGAAAAAAAATTAGCAATGCATAAAATCAAAAAGTCAAGGAAAAGGCAAAAAAGGTAAAATGTAAAAGCTTGCTATTTTGCAGGCTGAGGATCCGGGGATTCGACGTGCCCAATCCGGTAGCCAGGAGCTTCGAGGAGGCCTGCCTGGGAAGATATTCAACAAAAAGATTAATGAGAAATAAGAAAATAAATTAGCAAGGCCTAGTATCAAAAAGTGAAGGAAAAGGCAAAAAAGATAAAAGGTAAAAACTTGCTATTTTGGAGGCTGAGGAACCGGGGATTCGATGTGCCCGATCCGGTGGCCAGGTGCTTCGAAGAGGCCTGCCTGGGATGATATTGAGCAAAAACATGATTGAGAAAAAGGGAAAAAAATTCGCAAGGCCTAGTATCAAAAAGTGAAGGAAAAGGCAAAAAAGGTAAAAGGTAAAAGCTTGCTATTTTGGAGGCTAAGGATCCGTGGATTCGACGTGCCCGATCCGGTGGCCAGGGGCTTCGAGGAGGCCTGCCTGGGATGATATTCAGCGAAAAGATGAATGAGAATAAGGGAAAAAAATTACTAAGGCCTAGTATCAAAAATTGAAGGAAAAGGCAAAAAATGTAAAAGGTAAACGCTTGCTATTTTGGACCCTGAGAATCCGGGGATTCAACGTGCCCGATCCGGTGGCCAGGGGCTTCGAGGGGTCCTGCCTGGGATGATATTCAGCAAAAAGATGAATGAGAAATAAGAAAAAAAAATTAGCAAGTCCTAGTATCAAAAAGTGAGGGAAAAGGCAAAAAAGGTAAAAGATAAAAGCTTTCTATTTTGGAGGCTTAGGATCCGGAGATTCGACGTGCCCGATTCGGTAGGCAGGAGCTTCGAGGAGGGCTGCCTGGGATGATATTCAGCAAAAATATGAATGAGAAATAATAAAAAAAATTAGCAAGGCCTAGTATCAAAAAGTGATGGAAAAGGGAAAAAAGGTAAAAGGTAAAAGCTTGCTATTTTTGAGGCTGAGGATCGGGGGATTCGACGTGCCCGATCCGGTGGCCAGGGCCTTCGAGGAGGCCTGCCTGGGATGATATTCAGCAAAAAGATGAATGAGAAAAAGGCAAAAAAATTAGCAAGGCCTAGTATCAAAAAGTGAAGGAAAAGGCAAAAAAGGTAAAAGGTAAAAGCTTGCTATTTTGAAGGCTGAGCATCCGGGGATTCGACGTGCCCGATTCGGTAGCCAGGAGCTTCGATGAGGCCTGCATGGGATGATATTCTCCAAAAAGATGAATGAGAAATAAGAAAAAAAATTAGCAAGGCCTAGTATCAAAAAGTGAAGGAAAAGGCAAAAAAGGTAAAAGGTAAACGCTTGCTATTTTGAAGGCTGAGCATCCGGGGATTCGACGTGCCCGATTCGGTAGGCAGGAGCTTCGAGGAGGCCTGCCTGGGATGATATTCACCAAAACGAAGATTGATAAATAACAAAAAAAATTAGCAAGGCCTAGTATCAAAAAGTGAAGGAAAAGGTAAAAAAGATAAAAGGTAAAAGCTTGCTATTTTGGAGGCTGAGGATCCGGAGATTCGACGTGCCCGATTCGGTAGCCAGGAGCTTCGAGGAGGCCTGCCTGGGATGATATTCAACAAAAAGATGAATCAGAAATAAGAAAATAAATTAGCAAGGACTAGTATCAAAAAGTGAAGGAAAAGGCAAAAAAGGTAAAAGGTAAAAGCTTGCTATTTTGGAGGCTAAGGATCCGGGGATTCGACGTGCCCGATCCGGTGGCCAGGTGCTTCGAGGAGGCCTGCCTGGGATGATATTCCGCAAAAAGATGAATGAGAAATAAGAAAAATAATTAGCAAGGCATTGTATCAAAAAGTCAAGGAAAAGGCAAAAAAGGTAAAAGGTAAAAGCTTGCTATTTTGCCGGCTGACGATCCGGGGATTCGACGTGCTCGATCCGGTGGCCAGGGTCTTCGAGGAGGCCTGCCTGGGATGATATTTAGTAAAAAGATGAATGAGAAAAAGGGAAAAAAATTCGCAAGGCCTAGTATCAAAAAGTGAAGGAAAAGGCAAAAAAGGTAAAAGGTAAAAGCCTGCTATTTTGTAGGCTGAGGATCCGCGGATTCGACGTGCCCGATCCGCTGGCTAGGGGCTTAGGGGAGGCCAGCCTGGGATGATATTCAGCAAAAAGATGAATGAAAAAAGGGAAAAAAATTAGCAAGGCCTAGTATCAAAAAGTGAAGAAGAACGTAAAAAAAGTAAAAGGTAAAAGCTTGCTATTTTAGAGGCTGAGGATCCGGGGATTCGACGTGCCCGATCCGTTGGCCAGGGGCTTAGGGGAGACCTGCCTGGGATGATTTTCATCAAAAAGATGAGTGATAAAAAAAAAAATAGCAAGGCCTATTATCACAAAGTGAAGGAAAAGGCAAAAAAGGTAAAAGGTAAAAGCTTGTAATTTTGGAAGCTGAGAATCCGGGGATTAGACGTGCTCGATCCGGTGGCCAGGGTCTTCGAGGAGGCTGGCTGGAATGATATTCAGCAAAAAAATGAAAGAGAAATAAGAAAAAAAATTAGCAAGGCCTAGTATCAAAAAGTGAAGGAAAAGGCAAAAAGGTAAAAGGTAAAAGCTTGCTATTTTGCAGGCTGATGATCCGGAGATTCGACGTGCCCGATCCAGTGGCCAAGGGCTTCGAGAATCCCTGCCTAGGATTATATTCACCAAAAATATGAATGAGAAAAAGGAAAAAAAATTAGCAAGGCCTAGTATCAAAAAGTGAAGGAAAAAGGCAAAAAAAGGTAAAAGGTAAAAGCTTGCTATTTTGCAGGCTTTGGATCTGGGGATTTGACGTGCCCGATCCGGTGGCAAGGGGCTTAGGAGAGGCCTGTCTGGGATGATTTTCAACAAAAAGATGAATGAGTAATCATAAAAAAAAATTAGTAAGGCCTAGTATCAAAAAGTGAAGGAAAACGTAAAAAGGTAAAAGTTAAAAGCTTGCTATTTTGTCGGCTGAGCTTCCGGGGATTCGACGTGCCCGATCCGGTGGCCAGGGGCTTCGAGAATCCCTGTCTGGGATTATATTAAGCAAAAATTTGAATGATAAATAAGAAAAAAAATTAGGAAGGCCGACTATCAAAAAGTAAAGGAAAAGGAAAGAAAGGTAAAAAATAAAAGCTTACTATTTTGCAGGCTGAGGATCCGGGGATTCGACGTGCTCGATCCATTGGCCAGGGGCTTAGGGGGGGCCTGCCTAGGATGATTTTCATCAAAAAGATGAATCGAATCCCCGGATCCTCAACCTCCAAAATAGCAAGCTTTTACCTTTTACCTTTTTTGCCTTTTCCTTCACTTTTTGATACTAGGCCTTGCTAAATTTTTTTCTTATTTCTCATTCATCTTTTTACTAAATATCATCCCAGGCAGGCCTCCTCGAAGCCCCTGCCCACTGGATTGCGCACGTCGAATCCCCAGATCCTTAGCCTCCAAAATAGCAAGCTTTTACCTTTTACCTTTTTCGCCTTTTCCTTCACTCTTTGATACTATGCCTAGCGAATTTTTTTCCCTTTTTTTCAATCATCTTTTTGCTAAATATCATCCCAGGCACGCCTCCTCGAAGCCCCTGGCCTCCGGATTGGGTACGTCGAATCCCCGGATCCTCAGCCTACAAAATAGCAAGCTTTTACCTTTTACCTTTTTGCCTTTTCCTTCACTTTTTGATACTAGGCCTTGCTAATTTTTTTTCTTATTTCTCATTCATTTTTTTGCTGAATATCATCCCAGTCAGGCCTCCTCGAAGACCCTGGCCACCGGATCGAGCACGTCCAATCCCCGGATCCTCAGCCTCCAAAATAGCAAGCTTTTACCTGTAACCTTTTTTGCCTTTTCTTTCACTTTTTGATACTAGGTCTTGCTAATTGTTTTTCTTATTTCTCATTCATCTTTATGCTGAATATCATCCCATGCAGGCCTCCTCGATGCCCCTGGCCAACTGATCGGGCATGTCGAATCCCCGGAACCTCAACCTCCAAAATAGCAAGATGTTACCTTTTACATTTTTTGCCTTTTCCTTCACTTTTTGATACTAGGCATTGCTAATTTTTTTTTCTTATTTCTCATTCATCTTTTTACTGAATATCATCCCAGGCAGGCCTCCTAGAAGCCCTTGGCCACCGGATTGGGCACGTCGAATCCCCAGATCCTCAGCCTCCAAAATAGCAAGCTTTTACCTTTTACCTTTTTTGCCTTTTCCTTCACTTTTTGATACTAGGCTTTCCTAATTTTTTTTCTTATTTTTCATTCATCTTTTTGGTAAATGTCATCCCAAGCAGGCCTCCTCGAAGCCCCTGGTCACTGGATCGGACACGTCGAATCGCCGGATCCTCAGCCTGCAAAATAGGAAGCTTTTACGTTTTGGATACTAGGCCTTGCTAATTTATTTTTTTCTTTCTCATTTTTCTTTTTGCTGAATATCATCCCAGACAGGCCTCCTCGAAGCCCCTGGCCACCGGATTGAGCACGTCGAATCCCCGGATCCTCAGCCTCCAAAATAGCAAGCTTTTACCGTTTACTTTTTTTGCCTTTTCCTTCACTTTTTGATACTAGGCCTTGCGAGTTTTTTTTC